>VUQI01034635.1:0-10615 GCA_015106735.1 Paratilapia polleni
TAAAGCACATGTCGGTTACACTATGAAAATAAGTCACTATGTGAAAGTTAGTAGTTAGTTAATCAAGCAACACAACAAGCACCACTGTGCAATGCAACAGGAATAGGAAGTGATACAATACCAGAGTCCACA
This sequence comes from Paratilapia polleni, assembly GCA_015106735.1. Taxonomy (NCBI): domain Eukaryota; kingdom Metazoa; phylum Chordata; class Actinopteri; order Cichliformes; family Cichlidae; genus Paratilapia; species Paratilapia polleni. The sequence goes on from VUQI01034635.1 coordinate 133, forward strand.
CCCTTCTTCAGTTTCTCCAACACAATTTGCATATTTTCATAGCTTTCTTTTAACTGGACAGAATGACCATTTGGCACAAATGCAAAGTAATTGCCATTATGCAGTAGGACACATTTTAGGCCGGCTTTTGCACTGCCAATGAAAAGCCTCCACTCATCTGCATTGTACTCTCAACCAAGTGCACCTTCAACATCACCACAATAGACAAAGTCATCATCCACTTCAAAGAATGGAATAAGATCCTTCTCATGATGCCTAGAAAAAGAAAATTTGATTCCTAGAGCCAGGAGGTTTTCTCACTGAGCCTAGACCTAGAACTCAGCTGCTTCCTTTGGCAGATCCAAATCTTGTACTAAGTCATTTAACTCTGGCTGAATAACTGGGGGACAGATGAGCTACTAGAAGATGGATCTTCAAAGTCCTCATCACCAGAATGTGAGACAAAAGATCATCAGACTCTTCTCTCTCATCAACTAAGCCAGTAAAAATGGGAGGTGGTATTTCATCTGAATGTGATACAGGTCTCATTGCTGATGGCAGGTTAGGGGAACTGATAGATGATTTAGTTTTGGAGCTGTATCCAGAAATATTGACTAAACAGAAGTAGCAGTCACCAAAGTGATTCTGTGGCTCCCTCCATACCATTGGAATACCAAAACCCATGGTCTTTCTCTTTCCCTTGGTCCATGCTTGGAGGTTTTCGACACACGCAAGGCAAAACTGAAGGAGGTGCCATGGCTTGTCTTGGTTGCCCAATTTCATACCAAAATAAGCAAAATATGCCTTTTTCACAAAATCTGTTATGTTTTGTCACTGTTTGGATGTAGTGAAGCATCCACAGATATAGCAAAAAATGTTTACATGTTTACAATTGCCACTGGGAAAGAATGTGACGTGATAGAGCAAAAAGGATATTAATTTTGAAATCAGCAACACAAAATTAGTAAAGAACAAGTGTTAGATTTCATACAGCAAATATGAAGCAGGGCAGTGTTTTAGATACCAAATAATATATTTTCTAAATACATCTAAATATCTGCGACTATGTTATCAACTATGAATCTCATAATATCTTTCAGTTAAAACACTGCCTAAGGACAACACCAAATTGTGCGCTTCCACACAGATGCCAATACAGTTTGCTCACAGGAGAAAACCAGTGTTTGGTGTTTTTTTAAAATATAATTCTATTAAAGATATGAGTCACACGTTTCAGAGTTTATGTATAGTTTATCTTTATGTGTTGCATATGGCATAGTGGTGGACGTTGATAAAATATGCCTTGATATGAAGTCTGTTACTTAAAAATCTAAAACATGGATTCAGTCATTTATACAGAGAAAAGAGTAGAGGCTCACACATGGAGTATGCTCTATCTTCATGAAAACATGATTTAATAATGGCCTGAAGCACAAAGCTCTGCTATTGAGGTGCGTAACACAGTAGTGAAAGCATCAAGTCCTATTTTTCTGCCATCCAAACACTCCTTCTACAAATGCACAAGATGCACACACAATGAAACTATCTTACCTACTTGAAAGACCTGATTTCTTTTCATTCGTTTTAAAATGAAAGAAGGATAACATTCCATGCATCTCACAATGGCCTCTGATTATGTAATTGACTATAAAATTTGGAATTATGGCAACTGGGTAGCACTGTAAGGCGAGGTGCAATAAAAGATGTGTTGATGCCAGTCTAGTGGTGTAGCACAGTCTTTGTGAAAAGAATGAGTGCATCTTATGCAAATCATGTCCCAGCTGCTTGATTGCTCAGAGCAGGTCAACACTGTACATAATATTTTGGTCATGTTATTTGGTCAGGGCACACCTAAATAAACCTTCTTGAAATCACATACTCTTTATTCATTGTGTTCATCTTTTCACTGGCATTAATGACAGTGAGACAGACGATAGTGATTTGTACAAGCATCAGCCATGAACAACATGAACAGCCATTTCATGGCATTTCCTTTACTCTTGAGTGTCTCCATCTGTAGATAGCAGGCATCTGTTCAATATGCTGTTTGCAATTAGAGTTATGACATCTCTTGTCAATTAAACAGATATACAGTCGTGAAAACAGTACATGCAATAGTCCATTTACTTTTTTGACATATTTAGACTAGCAAACATTTGATCCTACATGAGTCTGTGCACACAGATAAATGCAAAGTATAAAAACACACACTTTAGTAGTCATTGTAATTATTTAAATGGATACATAGATAGTCATATAGAAAAAGTATATACACGTTTAAATTTAACCACACATCTGCCACTGATTATTTGTGAATCATCATCAAATGATCATCAACATCAAAGGTCTGGTGTTCTGTTTGCTTTTGAAGTGTGTGATTTAAAGAACTCACTAAGGGTGTACTCAAACTAGGCCATGCTGCCTTGTTTGAGCATGTTTGACCCCAAAGTACATTTTATTTGACTAGTGTGATAGCTGTCTGCTTGAAGAGGTTTAATAGATGACTAAAAAAGCTAGCTTTTTTTGAACAACTTGTGGTGTTCAAGAACATCAACTTCATTTCTAGGCATTGTATCACATAGAATCAAATTTTGCTTTTCCAAATATTTATATAAAAAAAGCCAGCAATTTCCGTAGTATGGTAGTGTTGTATTCTTTTCTATAGACAATAGCACAAACTAATGAGATGTTAAAAACCAGAATATGATTAGAAAATTGGTTCAGTAGTTATTAGTATTCAGTCTGTTATTTCTTGCAAGAACAGATGGTGCTGGTAATGGCAACATGCAGCAATAGTTGTGCAGTGTGCTATGGTTGTTCAAATTTGTTGTTTAAATTTGTTTAAGCATTATTAATAACTCATTTATAATTATTCTGCCTGTTATAGAAGCAATTATGATGCACATTTTCTTTTTACTAATATTTCCACACAAATTCTGCACAGAAATTCTGCCAATTATTATTCTCTGAAAAGAACAAGACTCCATTGTGACCAGTAAGTTACTTTGTGGGAATTACATAAAGAAATACAGGGCTTGTAGGGATACAAAGAAAGATTCCACATCGGGGGCCAAAATGTGTCCTAGTTATTTTTTGCGCTTGTTTATATTCACCCCAAGGCTAATGTTGACATGGCTCTAGTAAGAACAGTGCAACAGCTTCAAGAATTCCATCAGAATCCATCCATCATTAAATCACCGTAAATGTACCATTTTAAGAAAAATGTTAGCTCATTTTAAATTTGATGGTAGCAACATGTCTTAAAAAGGTTGGGATGGGGGGCAACAAAAGGCTGGAAAAGTAAGTGGTCCTATGAAGAAAAAGCTGGAACAACATTTTCTCAGAAGTAAAGGTGGGCAGAGGTTCACCACTATGCAAAAAAAAACTGCATCTACAAATCGTGGAACAGTTTCAGAATAATGTTTTTCAACATAAAATTGTGAAATTGAATATCTCATCATCTACAGTGCATAATATCATCAAATGATTAAGAGAATCTGGAAAAATCTCTGTATGCAAGGGACAAGGCCGAAAATGAATATTGGATGCTCGTGATCTTCAGGCCCTCAGGCAACACTGCATTAAAAACAGGCATGATTCTGTTATGGAAATCACTGCATGGGCTCAGGAACACTTCCAGAAATCATTGTGAACACAGTTCACAAATGCAGGTTACAGCTCTATGATGCAAAGAAGAAGCCATATGTGAATATGATCCAGAAACACCAGTGTCTTCTCTGGGTCAAAGCTCAATTAAAATGGACTGAGGCAAAGTGGAAAACTACTCTGTGCTCAGATGAATCAAAATTTGAAATTCTCTTTGGAAAACACGGACGCCATGTCCTCTGGACTAAAGAGGAGAGGGACTGTTTACCAGCACTCAGTTTAAAAGCCTGGATCTATGATGGTACGGGGGTGTATTAGTGACTTTGGAATTGGCAGCTTACACATCTGGAAAGGCACCATCAATCCTGAAAGGTATATACAGGTTTTAGAGCAACATATGCTCCCATTCAGATGATGTCTTCTTCAGGGAAGGCCTTGCATATTTTAACAAGGCAATGCTAAACTGTATACTGCATCTATTACAACAGCATGGCTTTGTAGTAGAAGAGTCCGGGTGTTGAACTGTTCTGCCTGCAGTCCAGACTTTTCACCAACTGAAAACATTTGGAGCATCATGGAATGAAAAATATGACAAAGAAGACCCAGGACTGTTGAGCAGCTAGAATCCTATATCAGACAATAATGGGACAACATTCCTCTCCCAAAAGTCCAGCAACTGGTCTCCTCAGTTCCCTGATGTTTACAGACTGTTGTTAAAAGAAGAGGGGATGCTACACAGTGGTAAAAATGGCCCTGTCCTAACTTTTGAGACGTGTTGCTGTCATCAAATTCAAAATGACCTTCTTTTTTCTTAAAATGGTACATTTTCTCAGTTTCAACATTTGATATGTTTTCTATGTTCTATTGTGAATACAATATGGGTTTATGCAAATCATTGTATTCTGTTTCTATTTATATTTTACACAACATCCCAACTTTTTTGGAATTTTGGTTGTAACTGGGTTGGACCTACAAAGCAATCCCAAAGAGAAACAAACTGAAACAATATTCAATTCCAGTCTGATTGGAGGAGTTTATCCATTGTCTCCTGGACTGCTTGACTTGCACAAACTGGGACTTTGTTAAAAATGTCTATACAAATTTGTATTAAATATTGCTTATATTATCTTTAATGAGGACTTGGTCATCCCCTAAAAATCAGCTTCCATTTAGCTAAATAATAAACCATGGATCTAATAATAAACCATGGGTCCAAACCTGCAAAGGATATCCAGCAAAATATCAGCTTTAACCAGTAGAATAGGTCTTGGTACAAAGAACTACAGAAACAAATGAAAAAGGAATGAGGCCTGCTAAAAGTTGCTAATAAGAAAAAATTGAGAATATATATTGAGAATATATAATATATTCAATACTGGCATTTCCCATTGTATGAGAGGTTTGAAGTCAGTGACCCTGATAGCAGTGAAGGTTTTTTAGTTTATTATGCCAAACAGTTGGCTTAACATGTTTTGTTTTATTTTCAAGTTGTGTGTACATCCCCACTGGTTGCTTGTCTATGGAAGAATTCCATAGAAAAGCATCATTATACATGTCTCAAAAAATTGTAGGGTCTTTACCCTGAAATATAAAGCGCTTTGAGGTGACTGTTGTGATTTGGCGCTATATAAATAAAATTGAATTGAATTGAATTAAATTGGAAAAATCACCATAGTCACTTAATGACTATGGTGTCTATGGTTTACCTCTCTAATCATGAAATCATTTAAGAAGTTTGTGAAGGATGCACCTATGAACACAGTGCAGACAAATTCAGACCTGCCCAATTTGTCTACAGGTCAGGCAGGGATGGTGATCATACATTCCTTATTAAAGAATGTGTTTTTGGGGTGCTGGAAACCCTTGAAAACTTTGATAGTACTCGTGGTCATGTTACCATGTGCTCATGTTGGTTATGCTAGTTAGCCATGTAGAGATGTGCCTGATGAAAGCTGTAACATTTGAAAAACACTGACTGAACTGGAAATGCATTATAATAGTACTGACTCCTGACTGCTAAACTAAAAAGCGATGTTGGGCATAAGACATTGAAAGTCACCACTTCAATTCCTAAATTAATTTTGTTTTTCCTAAGATAATCACACTTCAGATGTTCACTCTGGGCTAATCTGAACAGCCCAACCACGCCTCTGGACTCTCTCCAGTCATGTACAGCTGGAAAAGCACTCGACTAATGCCTCTGTTTGACTTTCGAAGCCTGAAAAAACACAAACTTAAATGTGTTTTTTTTTTAGTCCAGTGAGATCTGTGTTAATGTGGTGAATAAGTAAAATAATCTAAAATACACATTTATTTAAATAAAGCTGATTGTGGCACATTGTGAAGGTAAGTGGTAAATGGACTGGTACTTATATAGTGCTTTTCCACTCAGTTTCTGTGTACTCAAAGCGCTTTACACTACAGGCCACATTCACCCAGTCACGCATACATTCATACAGCACTTTTATCTACACTTAAGTGCTTACTAACATTCACACACACTCACACTCCGATGAATGCACCGGGAGCAACGTGGGGTTCAGTATCTTGCCCAAGGATACTTCGGCATGCAGACTAGGGGAGCCAGGGATCGAACCACTGACCTTCCGATTAGTAGATGACTCGCTCTACCTCCTGAGCCACAGCCGCCCCTTTTCACAAAGGTGCAAGGACCTTTGTGAAAATTTCTTATTGATTTATCCTCATCCTGATCCTGTCTCATCAAGGCAAGATGGCTGCCGCTGAGATAGACGTGTATGTTTAGGCTAGCACAGGGTCAGTCTGACAGTATACAACATCTGCATAATTAATATGATTCATATTCTGAATTATGAAGAAGATAACAGGGCTGCTCAAAACAGCAGAGAAAGGTGGAATAATGACTGGACAATAGACTGTAACAGTAAAGGTGAGATACAGTGCTGGTGATCGATGTATGGTATGTGTGTATGTGTGTGTGTGTGTGTGTGTCTGTTGGTGAAGGAGTAGCGTAAAGGAGAAGAAATGTGTCAGCCAACTAACACACACTAATTTTACTGCTGACCTGCAGTAAATTATGCATGCACATGTACCATACTTCCAGGCTTTCGCAAGCTATTAGAAATGCTATTTGTAACAACAAATGCTATAACAAATACCTGCAGCACCATGTGGCTTGCAGAAAAAAGAAAAAAACTAAAGAAAACGGGAGCAATCCGCATATTTACACCTGTGATACAGTCATAGTTTAACAAGCAGATGGGTCACAGTCTGACGGTAGTTAATGTTTTATAGCCTTACAAAAAAAGAAAGAAGCAGACTCTCTTAAAAAAATTGAAATTCTTTAACTGTTAATAAAATACATAATTTTTGAGACAATCATAGAGCAGTTCTATATTTTTATAGTTGTTATTTTATCCCCTTATAATTATCACTAATGTTATGCTGTAAGCCCTGCAACAGACTGGCGACCTGTCCAGGGTGTACTCTGCCTCTCACCCTATGACAGCTGGGATAGGCTCCAGCCCCCACCTGGATAAGATGAAGAAAATGGATGGATAGATGGAGTTATGCTGTAATGCAGTGTGTTATGTACATTAATTCAATATTGCACCTTTTTATTTTGAGAGTGAAGAACAAGGTCATTGAAGTAGGACCACCAAGTGCAGCAGTAAAAGCACAGACACACACGCACCCTCCCTTGATTGGCCCTTAAGTCCCAAAATTTCAACAAATGCTGATTGTGATAAATCTCACTTTACATGTGATGAAGGTGCTGGAGAGGCTGGTCTTGGCCCACCTGAGACCTCAGGTGAAAACATCTCTTGACCCTCTGCAGTTTGCATATAGACCCTATCTGTGTGTGGACACAATCATTTATATTCTGCAGAGAGCGTATTCTTATCTAGGTAGCAACGGCTGCATGGTGAGGATCACCGTTTTTGATTTCTTAAATGCATTTAGCACAATACAGTTGCTGCTACTGAGAGAGACGTCCACCATCTCATGGATGTGGTTATTATCAACCACAGAATTTCCATTCCCATTGGCTCTGTATTGTGATTGCAGCATCATGCTAATGTTCCCTGATTAATAAATCTGGTCTTCAGTGTAATTACAGACAGATAAATGTAAGTGTGTGTTGGGTGTGTGTGTCTTTGTCTATAGATTTTCCCAGGTCCTACCTATGTTATGTTGTTGAAGTTTTTTCTCTCTGTTTAATTTTTTAAAAATCTTTCTCTTTCTCCTAGTTTGTTCCCAGTTCTCTCGGGGTGTCTATGCCATTTTTGGCTTCTATGACAAGAAGTCGGTCAACACCATCACATCCTTTTGTGAGACACTTCACGTCTCCTTCATCACACCTTCCTTCCCAGCAGAAGGAATGAATCAGTTTGTTCTCCAAATGAGGCCGGACATCAAGGGGCCACTAGTTTCATTAGTGGAGTACTACAAATGGGAAAAGTTTGCCTATCTATATGACAGTGATCGAGGTAAGGAAATTCACATCATTTATCACATAGGTATTGCTGCTGCTTAACTTTGAACATAAAATAAGCCAGTTCAGTAAACAGACTCTCTCTCTCTGTCTGTGTGTGTCTGTAGGTCTTTCCACTCTTCAGGTAATACTGGACACTGCAGCAGAGAAAAAATGGGTTGTCACGGCAATAAATGTAGGAAACCTGAAAGATGAGCGAAAGGACGAAGCTTACCGGTCCCTGTTTCAGGTACTGATATTCTGCTCATACACTTTACAGCAGGACATGCAATATCAAAACCTTTACACTGCTTAACATACCAAATAAATTGTATTAAACTGGAAAAGTCCATTACTTTGAATATAGTTGAGATCATAATGGATGGTATATATGATTGCGTGAAAAGTTGGAACTGGATTTGTTTGTGTTTTAATATTGTGCACTCCAAAGTATTGCAGTCCTGTAGGTTTGCAAGAAACTAGAAATAGATTTACCTCAGATCTATCTTAAAGATAAAAATGATTGCCTCTTTGATAACTTCCTAGATTTGTAACTCTACATTGCTCAGTGGCGTTATCTTACAGATCTGTTACCAAAACCAACTATTCTTTAATTATATTTTACAGTTTTATAGATGCATATTTATATATTATATGCATATCCTTCCACCAATGCAGCAGTTTGTTTTTGCTGGCATTAAAATGCCATGCTGTTTTCCAACTGAACAATTACAGTTGTGGTCATAAGTTTACATCCACTCATCATGGGCATGAATATCATGGTAATTTGGGGCTTTTAATGATTTCTTTGAACTGTTCTTTTTCCAGGGTGGAATGGTTGTACAGCATATATCTTTAATAACTTAAAAAACAAGTTTGAATTTATTTTGCATTTTCTCTAATCCACACAGGGTCAAAGTTATACATACAGGCTCAAATATGTACAGTCCCATTAAAAATATTTGCCCCCTTCCTGATTTCTTACTTTTTTGCATATTGGTCACACTTACATGTTTCAGATCATCAAACAAACTTTAATATTAGACAAAGATATCCTGAGCAAATACAAAATGCAGTTTTTAAATTATGATTTAATTTCCATCCATCCATCCATCTTCTTCTGCTTATCCAATTCAGGTCCAAAATTAAGTCTAGACTTTGACTAGACCACTCCAAAACCTTTATTTTTTTATTTATTTTTTTAGCCATTTAGAGGTGGACTTGCTGGTGTATTTTTGATCATTGTCCTGCTACATTACCCACGTGCGCTTGAGCTACCTCCACCATGTTTGACTGTTGGTATGATGTTCTTTTTATGAAATGCTGTTTTACGCCAGATATAACAGGACACAAACCTTCCAAAAATTTCAACTTTTGTCTCGTCAGTCCACAGAATATTTTGCCAAAAGTCTTGGGGATCATCAAGACGTTTTTTGGCAAATGTGAGACGAGCCTTTGTGTTCTTTTTGGTCAGCAGTGGTTTTTGCCTTGGAACTCTCCCATGGATGCCATTTTTGCCCAGTCTCCTTCTTATTGTTGAATCATAAACACTGACAGTTAAAGTGGGCCAGAATGATCCAGAAAAGCATCCCAGCACTTTCAATAAATTAAATCCAATAGGTAGATTAATACATAATACTTTAGAGTGAGTTCAATTTTCATGTACTGCTACCTGGAGTTGCTTCCAGCTGACAGCATGAAGATACTTGGTCAGTTACAAGAAAATGACATCATGGTCCCACTTATACCCTCAATACATCCTTTTTTTCATTTTCATCATTCAGTCTTTTGAAGCTGAGAACAAGCCGCATGGTCCCTCTCCTCTTTAGTTCAGAGGACGCGGCATCCGTGTTTTCCAAAAGGAACTTCAAATTTTGATTCATCAGACCACAGAAGAATGGACCGGACTGGACCTTATATAGCGCTTTTCTACTCTACTTGAGCACTCAAAGAGCTTCATACAATGTGCCTCATTCATCCATTCACACAAGCACTTTCCCCTATACTTCTGTAGGTGCTTTGTATCTAACATTCACACACATTCAGACTCCGATGAACACATCGGGAGCTACTCAGGTTTCAGTATGTTGCCCAAGGATACTTTGGCATGCAGACTTGTGTACCCAGGGATTGAACCACAAACCTTCCAATTAGTAGATGACCTGCTCTACGTCCTAAGCCACAGAGTTTTCCACTTTGTCTCAGTCCATTTTAAATGTGCTTTGGTCCAGAGAAGACGGCCATGTTTCTGTGTCTTGTTCATATATGGCTTCTTCTTTGTGTGATAGAGCTTTAACCTGCATTTGTGAACTGTGTTCAGATCATGGGCATCCAATGTTAATTTTCAGCCTTGTCCCTAGCACACAGAGATTTCTCCAGATTCTCTGAATCTTTTGATGATATTATATACTTTAGATGATGAGATATTCAAAATTTTACAATGGT
>VUQI01034640.1:0-32280 GCA_015106735.1 Paratilapia polleni
GACTATCTCAAGCACACACACACACACACACACACACACACACACACACACACACACACACTCACTCCTCTGCAGCCCCCTTCACCTCCCAACAATTATAGCAGGAGCTAATTTGTCCTCACTGACAGCAGAACAAATGCTAACGCTCCCCATCGCTAATACAGTTAGCATACCAGTCCGGGTCATTACTGGAGTCGGAGCGACTGTGACTGCCACCTCACTCATGCCAGCAGCTCTCATGACGCACACCTTTAACTATGATGGCAGAGGGGTCACCGCACAGCTGTCTGCTACTAAATTCACACTCAGAGTTACACAAATACATCATCTGCAGGCTGATCCATGTGGAGGCGTGGCAGTCATATCAGGTAAAGAAAGGAAAGGAAATAACGTAGGAAAGGAAAGGAAAGGAAAGGAAAGGAAAGGAAAGGAAAGGAAAGGAAATAACGTAGGAAAGGAAAGGTAGGAAAGGAAAGGAAAGGAAAGGAAATAATGTAGGAAAGGAAAGGAAAGGAAAGGAAAGGCAATAACGTAGGAAAGGAAAGGAAAGGAACGGCAATAATGTAGGAAAGGAAAGGAAAGGAAAGAAAGAAAAGGAAAGGAAAGAAAAGGAAAGGAAATAAAGTAGGAAAGGAAAGGAAAGGAAAGGCAATAACGTAGGAAAGGAAAGGAAAGGAAAGGCAATAACGTAGGAAAGGAAAGGAAAGGAAAGGAAAGAAAAGGAAAGGCAATAATGTAGGAAAGGAAAGGAAAGGAAAGGAAAGGAAAAAAAATAGGAAAGGAAAGGAAAGGAAAGGCAATAATGTAGGAAAGGAAAGGAAATAATGTAGGAAAGGAAAGGAAAGGCAATAATGTAGGAAAGGAAAGGAAAGGAAAGGCAATAACGTAGGAAAGGAAAGGAAAGGAAAGGCAATAACGTAGGAAAGGAAAGGAAAGGAAAGGCAATAACGTAGGAAAGGAAAGGAAAGGAAAGGCAATAACGTAGGAAAGGAAAGGAAAGGAAAGGCAATAACGTAGGAAAGGAAAGGAAAGGAAAGGAAATAACGTAGGAAAGGAAAGGAAAGGAAAGGAAATAACGTAGGAAAGGAAAGGAAAGGAAAGAAAAGGAAATAACGTAGGAAAGGAAAGGAAAGGAAAGAAAAGGAAATAACGTAGGAAAGGAAAGGAAAGGAAAGGAAAGAAAAGGAAGAAGGGCATTTGAAAAAGGAAAGCAAAAGGAAGGAAAGAAGAAGCAAAGGAAAGGAAAGGAACAAGGAAAAAAGTGGAAAAAAAAGAAAGGAAGACGAGAAACAGAGGGAAAGGAAAGGAAAAAGGGCAGGAAAGGAAAGGAAGAAGGAAAGAAGTGGAAAGGAAAGCAAAGGAAAAGAAGGAGGACAGGAAACAGAAGGAAACAGAAGGAAAGGAAAGGAAAAAGGAAATTAAAATGAACGAAGAAAGAAAAGGAAGGAAAGGCAGAAAAGAAGGGAAATATGTGGAGGAAGAAGGAAAGGAAATGTGAGGAAGTAAAAGCAAAGGAAGCTAATGGACAATCCAGGCTCTGGTTGCCAAGGTAACCAGAGCCTGGATTGTCCATTAGCAACCAACCGTCAGCTACAAAGCGATGCACAACTCGCTGGACGGGTCTTTAGGGCAGAGGTGGAAGAGTTGCAGGAGGAGGGCTGAATTTATTTATTTATACTTAGTTCCTTTTCCTGCTTTCTGCCAGGCCATTTTTCTTTCCAGAAAACATGAGCGCTTGTAAATAAACCTCTCCACTGACTTTTACTCTAACCTCAAAGCGCTCCTGATCCTACGCTGCAGCTGCCAACCAGTTCCCAAATTCCTCCAGTCTGATGGAATAAATTCCTTTCCTCAGAGTCACACCGTTGCTCATTTTCTTCCAGATCAATAAACTGTCTCCGCCCACCGGCGACCTGCAACACGTTAACATCATTACATGACACTCTGATGTTACCGAGGAGCTCCACTAAAGCAGTTAGAGCCATACACCGGGGGTCTGACCCCATTTACAACCCCATCAAGAAAGGCACGGAAGAAGATTGGCCTTCTGGGAAATGTAGTTCAAATTCAGAGACCTAAATGACAGCAAGGTCTTCTGAGATTTTCTGAAGCCAGAGACAGTAATAGATGTAAGGAGAGACAGACAGAGAGGGGGTATACACTTTTCTTTAGTTCTAAAGCAAAACTGGAGGAAAATGAACAAAAAACACACCTGCTGGTAAAGTGTGTGTTTGTGTGTGTGTCTGCAGTGTGAACAGGCAGCAGATGGTGTCGTGAAATAACAGGATCAATCGTCATTTGCAGTCGACAGGCTTTTCTGTAAACTTCTGTTCAAACTGTTTTTAAAGCATTTCCACTCCTTGAATGGATAAAACACGTTGCTGTGAGCTTACAATAGAAATATCACTACTACAAATGTAGTTAGTCAGCATCTGTGGTAACTTTTCACTGTCCTAGTTAGAAATGCAGAGCCTGGAAATTACAAAAAAATCCAGTCAAATGCAGAGGAAGTCAGCATTTTATCACCGAAGGAGGAAAAATCCACAAGAACGGCCATTCTCACATGTTCCTGCACCAAAACAACCAGCTGTTATAAAGCAACATCAATGTCCAGGTGAAGAGCCGCCACAGTGCAGTGTCACCCAGTTTCTCAGTCAGATCCATCACTCGCTCACCATTTCAAAATGTTTCAAAACCAGACTTCACCCATCACAGTGTGCTACAACCTGCTCATGGGGCACTGAGGAGTGTTTGCTCCATCACAGTGACCACTTCAAACCAATGTACAGCCACCCGAAAGGAAAACTCTAAAATTCAGCATCCACAAAGAGTCCAGAAAATCCTGGATGAGCCCCCAATTTATGTAACGACCCAGCTCATGAGTAAAATAAGCCTGATAGTTTTTAGAAACATGGGTTTGATTTAATGACCTATTTGAAATGTGGGGCAAGAAAAGGAAGGTTGAAAAAAGAAAAGCCAGGTAAGAAGGAAAGGAATAAAAAAAAAAGGAGAAGGAAAGGAAAGGAAAAGAAAGGAAAGAAAAGGAGGGAGGAAAATTAATAAAAGAAAGGGAAGAAGAAAAGTAAAATAGACTGAAAGAAAAGAAAATGAAACAAAAAAGGAAAGAAAGAAAAGGCAAGAGAAGACAAGACAAGGAAAGGAAAGGAAAGGAAAGCATTATGACCACCAGGAAGTGACCCTCCAAAGCCAACCCAGATATGCCATTATTTGCATCTTGTATGGTCATTTAGCAATAAGCCCATGCAGCACCCAAAGACTCTGCAAGCCAGCAGGGATTGCAGTGGGAGTTAACACGGTGGGTACGTCCATCTTTTAAACACGTACATATAATGGCTTTATATTGTACCCCCGTGAGCCTCGTGGTACCCCCAAAGCTGGCGCAGAGAAAAGCCTTGATAAGTTCCATCACATTCAGACTCATCAGCTTGGACAGCAGATCCAAAGCTGCTGCTGTTTCACCACAGCACGTCCAGGAAGGAGGCCAGGAGACCAAACACACACTAATTCTAATGTGATACCACTGAAAACAGCCATTAGCAGTTAATCACCTTGGCTGCAACTCTTAAGATTCAGCTCTGATGCACAAATTTTTATCCAGCTCAGGTTTTAGTGTTTTATTATTCAAATTATGCGCTAATGAATTCAGAGCTGGGCAGTAAAACATAATGCACTGCCGGGCAGGCTTTTTGTTTTATCACTTTATTTCTGATTACAGCCTAACCTTAACTCTGATTGGTGGAGTTCACAGCAGATTAACCTGTCAGGAGGCCTCAGCGCCCCGTTCATCCTGCTCTGTGCAATATGTGCAACAGTTTTCCTGTGAAGCTGGTCCAAAGTTTGCTGCGTGGTAATTTCATTTCAGTCCTAAAGCTGATTATCAAACAGCAATGTTAAAGGTATCTGGCAGTGATGAATCTAAAGAGATTTAACAGCAGCGACTCAGCAGCTGCGGCGACTTAACGAGCTTTATAATGAGTTTTTCTTTATTGTTTTGGTTCACTGTCGGCATTCTCATAGTGCTGTTCGGGCTGCAGAAGGCAGCCATTATGGAAAAACGCTCTTAAAAGCCTCTGTACACAACCTGCTCACCAGCAAGCAGCAGACAGACATAGTTAGTGATGAGCTGCTGAACACAGTGGAGCTTTACAGGGCCTTTAGGAGGTGGTGGAGACCAAAAACAGAGCCAAAACAGAGCCAAAACAGAGTTAAGACTGGACAGAGATGCATCAATAGCTCCCCAACTGAGTCCACAAAACACATGTAGATTGGCTGGCCAACTCAAGTATCCTCGACAGGGTAAAGAGCTGGTCCAGTGCTCCACACTGCTCTTAACAAGGGGGACCAAAAGAGGTGTAGCACGGGGTAAATTTCTAAGAAAGTATCTGTAGGCTACAAGTTGCTTCTGAAGTTGTAGTTTAATAAAATTATTATTTACTAAAAACTCAAAATTTCTATCATCCCTACTTCAGTTGCTAATGTTGCTGCACAAACCGGCTAACAGTTTTTAAATAACACTGGTATTGCGCTTTGACTGGTGTAAAGCCAAAGGATGGCTGGCTTCCCTTAGCGCACACTCGCAGTGTGGCCTATAGCATCATCTGATTGGTCAATCTATTTTTATTCCCCTTCAAAGAATGCAAACTTGGCCTGGCCTTCAGGATACTGTGTTTTACCATGTATTTACTACGTTCAGAGGGGTACTGTTTCACTCACTGTACAGTCAAGTCCTCAGTAAGACATGGTGTAAAAACAACAGCAAAGAAGAATGTGAAGAAGAAGACAGGTGAAAGTCCCTCATCCATTCATCCACCACAACCTGCTCGTTACACTCACTTTGTTGATCTTTATACCACCTCACCCGACTTCTCAAAGCTTTAAAGTGTTTCTGCCAGAAATCCCCAAAGGCAAACTTCTCCCACTCCCTTTTTTCCCCTCAGGTTGCAGAGTTATTACATCACAGAGATGTGATTGGTCAGTTTCAGGGTTGTCCTGCAGCACCCTTAACTACAGGCTTGTACGAAAGACACAAGAATATCACCTTAAAGTCACACAGCAGCTCACTTGTTTTGCACATTGCTCAACACCCACCTTAGATTAAAAGCAAAACCCTCTGTTACATCACATCCTGCTTTATTGAACTACTGTTTGCTCTGTTTAGGAAAACCATTTTCATTTTCCAAACATATTCTCTGAGAGTAAACATGCAGTCCAACAAACATAGTCAGAGTCAGGCGCCCTGAGACCTGCAGGCGATGTCTCCCTGGTTGAAATCTACGATGGATGGTAATTACAGGCGAAGGCGAAGGCAGAGAGCTGGATGTGGATGGCCCCCGTGTTATTAATGAAAGCTAATGAAGGCTGCGGCTCTGATCTCCTCTCCTCTCTCCATCCCTCATCCCTCCATCACTGAAGGATGGAGGGAAACAGCCAGCTGGGTTCATTTAGACTACACACAGACACACTCCTCATATTTCTCTGAATGTGTGCGTCTCATTAAAAAAAAAACTGACTGCTGAGTTTCACCCAACGCAGACTGTTTGCTAAAAACCAGGATGTCCTGCCCGCGTGCTGTCAAACTCAGATCTGCAAAAACGTGCCCAGGTTTAAATTCAGCTGGAACTTAACATTTACCACCAAAAGCTTCCAAAAACCCCGGTTCCCATATTTAAATATTAATAGCTATACTTTAAAAAGAGAGAGAGAAATGAAGAATTAGATAATTCAAAGCTTCAAGAGCACAATTTATTTAAAAGATGAGAAGCCTTAAAAGAAAATCCAAAAAGCCCAACCCTAATCCCCGTAGAAAGGGGGAAATTAGCTTTAGAGACCAAAACAGTTTTTGTATCAGGCTGTAAATATATTTATTTCTGCTGTAAAGTTGGACATTTTAACATGGGAGTTTTGTAGGCTGCCTCCAGTGGACATTAGAGGAACTGCAGTTTTCAGTATTCGCTTCATTTCTCAGCTCCAGAGGTTGCTGCTTAGTTTTTTACTTACACAAATTGCTTGAAAGGCTTAATAGGAATTTAAAAAAAAAGGAGCCAGGCAAATGTTACTTAATAAATTTTTACCTTCTGTGCTAATATCCATCCTGTCATGTTCATTAATTACAGCAGGCTAAATCATACTTTTTGTTCTTGCTGGAAGTGGGAAATAATCTCACTGACCTTTGCATGTAGGCAGCTCTACCTCTTCCCTTATGCCACATAGAATCAGTGCAAAGCCACAAACCACATCTAATCCTGCTGTCATGGATTTATTTTCTGCAGGTGTGTGTGTCCCGACTCTGTGAGGAACTTTGTCATCATAAATAAATCGTTTATCATCACCACAGATGTTCCCTTCAGTCCAGTTCCTGTAGCCCTTTAATTTGGGCTTTCTCCAGCTTCTCACCACCACTTCAAAGCATCACCTCGTTTTGACGGCACTTCCAATTCTTCTGCCAATTAAAGCAGAGATCGGGTTTGTTTACATCTGCTGAGCTCACTTCAATCCCCTCAGCCCGAGTGTGACATTAAACACAGCAAATAAAGCCAAATCCCAGGAAAGCCTGCG
Source organism: Paratilapia polleni (assembly GCA_015106735.1). NCBI lineage: Eukaryota > Metazoa > Chordata > Actinopteri > Cichliformes > Cichlidae > Paratilapia > Paratilapia polleni. The sequence continues at coordinate 6,577 of VUQI01034640.1, forward strand.
TGGTAAATGTGTCTGTGTGCAGTGAGAGGGAGGTCAGAGCCATAAAATATTCATTCAGAAATAAATGCAAAGGGCCGATGTTGTTGCACTTAATGTCTGGAATGACATTCAGGAAATTTGGAAAGTAGTTTCTGTATCACATTCAGACGTTTTAAATTGTTAGTCGCTCATGTTTTATTCAGCACCCTGGCTAAATGTCAGCTCACATCATTAGTTAACTTGCTGATGTGTTTGGGTCTAGTTTTCTGCTATTTTCTTTCTATTGTCAATAAAAATGAATAGAAAACACTCACAGTGAAAGTAGAGGGCAGTACAGACACAGATATGATGTTCAACACACTGAAACACAACAAATACACACACACACACACACCTGTCCACCTACTTCAGTCTGTAGGATGAATGGTGCAGAAGAGGAGGCCTGAGGACCGGAGTGGAGAAGATGGATGGATGGAGGGATGGGTGGGTGAACGGATACGAAGCGATCAGTTTCGGGTCACGGGCTGATGTGTCCCAGACGGATTCTTCCGCAGGTCTGAACTCGGGAGGAAGCGATCGATGGGAGGAACGTCAGGGGCCTTGATCCACCAGGCAGAAAGGAGACAGAGCGAAAACTCAATCTGCAGCTCACAGCGTGATTCAAAGTGAGAAAGAACAGGCCGACAGTTCAAACAAACTCATACGGACGCAGTGAGGAGTTCCTCCAGCTCTCAGCAGCACCTCTCACTCCATCCAGACAGCTTCTGAACAGTTTGCTGAGGACTTTGTTAGACCTGACACGACAGGAGGAATGCATGTCTGTCTGTCTGCCTTATTACTAAAGTTATTTCTCTGAAAGTCTGCGAAACATTCAGAAAGTTTGCACACGCTTTAAACTTTATGCATTTTGTTGTTTTCCAGCCTGAAGTGTTAATTTATATTTCCATTCATCAATCCTTCTGAACACTAGATTTCAAATAGCAGGTGTGAACACAACGTTGCAGGAAACAGCCCATAAAAAATCAAAAGCCTTAGATGATTTAAATTCGGCTGTTCCAGGTAATCTTCTCGGACATCTCAAGACAGATTCCAGCCTGTCTGCTGTATTTATCTCACTCTCTTTATGTCTTGTTTCGACCACTTACACTTTGCCCAACTTCTGTTTCAAACTGACCTGAACTTTGTGTGGATAATCAAGGTGGTGAGGAGAGCTGTGTCTCCGGCTACTACAGAGCAGTTTTCAGCTAAAGAGTCCACCTTCTCCAAGTGTGAGAGCAGGGATGCACCGATCAGGATCAGTCAGATAGTGACTCAAAAAGCTGGATCATGTGTCGGTGACAACGAGTCCATCTGCAGGCTGATTCTGCCCAAAATGTGAAATAAATCACAAAAAATCTATTTGTTTGTGTTGATGGACACAAATTGTCACATTTTTTCGTGATAGTAACCAGGACTTTGTAAGTAATGAAGTTCAATAGGAAGTATATTTCATGTCTGCAGGGCAGACAGAGCAAGGATATGGCACAAAGAAAAGAGAGCTTTAAAAGAAGTGCCATCCACTGGATTTTAACCCAAACCATCTTTTTCTGTGTCTAACCCATTAGTTTTGATACCTAACCCAAACCAACTGGTTTTGTGTGGACTTTTTCCACCCTGTGAAGGGGAAAACCTTCATTTCATGTACAGGGGCACGAGTCAGTACAAATGAGCCCAGACAGATGAAAAATCATGTTCAAGGACAAGAAAATAAGGGTGGGAAACTCATGGTCACGTTTTTCCAACATTCGTCCTGCAGGGAGACAAAGTCAAGGCAGTGCTTTACTCTAATGTCCTGAGGCGTCTGAGAGAGGACATTCAGCAGAAACAGGTAAGCACCTTGAAAATACATTTTTCTGGCCAATTTTTATGCAGATGACACTATTTTATATGCCACTGGCTCTTCCCTTGATCTGACCATTGAAAATCTACAGTTTACTTTTGATAAATCTAAGAAATCTCTTGTCACACACAAACTTGTTTTAAACTCACCTAAGGACATTTTAACATTAGCTGTACCTCTTGTTCACAATGAACTTGGAAAAACTGGGTTTAAATACTTCACTGCCTATAAATGGAACGAGCTACAAAAAACCATAAAGCTGGAGTCTCTGCAATTACTCTTGCACATGTTTTTCTTAATTTGTGATCATGTATTATTACGAGGCTGTCTGTCTCAATTTTTGTATGTTTTTGGTACACAGGTCTCTTGAAAAAGAGATCTCGATCTAAATGAGACTACCTGCTTAAATAAAGGATTTAATAATAATAATAATTACAATTTTTACTCGCCATCTTCCCTGGTGACCGTGTCCATTTCCCAAAAAAGAAGTTCACAGTTTTGATAGATTAGAGAAGATCCAGCATCCATAAAAAGGGTAAATGTACACATAATGGGACTTCCACAGAGTGATCTAACCATAGAAGCCATGCTTAAAATGGTCCTGCAAATCAGGTAAGGCTTTTGAGTTTTAGAGGTCCCTGAACTTTTAGATCAGACCTCACATTTATATAAAAAGCCTCCTTAGAACATGGGAGAAACTACAGGTGTAAAAATATATATATTTTGAGTAGGTAAAGACACACAACTTCATTTATTAGACCTCATAACCAAACCCTGAGGTTGTAGAAACACCCTGCAGACAGAGGTGGGCTCCACATAAGTGTTTCTGCAGCACTAAAAAGCACGGTGGCCTCGATTATTTTAAACTTACAGAAGTTTGGAACAAAAAAAAACAAAAAACAGGACAATTCCCAGAGCTGACTGAGGTGGACTTTGGTAGGACAGGAGACCAGGAGCCAGATGGTCAGTCTGGTTGAGAACCTTCCAGGACCATCACACTGCTGCCACTTAAAAAATCTAATTAAACCTGAGCTCTCTTAGGAGGACACTCACAGCAGATAATATATTACATGAAAGGGAGCAGAGGCTCTTTGAAACATTCGGATGAAAACCAGATCTCGAGCTTTGTTCAGGAAGTTTTCTTCGTGGATCGAATCGGAGCAGGTGGTATTGAGATTGAGAGAGTGGACGTGACAGTGGATAAAAAGCGTTTAGGAGCCCGGTGTGAAGAGCTGTACTGACAGCAGCGTCTGCTGATCTGCAGGATTCAGACTGAGAGCTCAGATGAGTCACAGAGAGTTGGTATGGTCATCTGGGACCGGAGGAAATCCTCCTTTATTGATCTCCTGCAGAGCCGTCCATCAGTCAGCTCCACAGACTGCCACACAAACACATCGCTATACCTGTGAGGACCCTCACTCGCTCAATCCATCGCCTAACAGAGATTAAATGAGAGTCACAGAACAACTTTAAGCCCGTATGAAGCCACAGATTTTAATTATTGAGGCTTGATGAGACCAGTGGAAAGCAGTTCATTTATCAGGCAAAGGAATTTATGGAAAATCTGGTTCTTCAAGGTAAATCCAAAACGTTTTTTCACAGCCTCCGTTGGGAGGACATGCTGCTTCTTGGATTGAATATCTTTGAGTTCTGGGCTGCAAATCAGAAAACATGCAAATGATTAATGAAGTTTTTGAGTGTCAGAAACAGTAGGAGGGGTGAAACGCTGGGCTGGTGGATCCCTCATTTTCTCCCCCATAAATAACCTGACTTACAGGGTCCAAATCAGAGTATGCTCAAAAAGGATCACTGTACAACACACACACGCACACACGCACACACACACACACACACACACACACGCGCGTCAGCCACCGCCTCAGTGGACTAAAAATACTGACGTGACAATCCATGATATCGTCAGCTGTTTCTTTTTCTAACAAACACACAAACAAAACCACAATGAACACATCAGCATGATCCTGCATACTTACACACACACACACACACTCACACACACACACAGCAGTGCCATTGACCTTTCCTCTCAAAGACAGCAGGGCATCAACAAACAGGATGAGTCTGTGACCTTTCACACATCCACTGCTAAAGATCATACTGTACACACACACAGACACACACAGACACACACACACACACACACACACACACACACACACACACACACACACACGTTTTGACATCTTAGTGGGGAACTTCATTGACATAATGCTTTCCCTAACCCCTTACCCTAACCCTAACCATCAGAAATGAATGCCTAACCCTAAACCTAACCATAACCTAATTGTAACCCTAAACCTAAAACCACGTTTTGAGCCTCAAAAATGCTCAAACATGCCTTCAAATTTGTGAGGACCAGCGTTTTGTCCTCACAAATCATGGCTGCTCCTCACAACTATAGTTTTATGCAAAATTTTTGTCCTCACAAAGATCTCTAAACAAGTACACACACACACACAAATTTACACGCCTGTATGTCTATCTTTGTGAGCACGCTCACTGACATGATTCACTCCCAGCAGGGAGGCACTGAAGGCGGAAAGCTGGGCTGATACCGATGGTTACAGTGACAATCTGATGGATAGATGATGGTTTTTATTCTTTATTATAAAAACATCTCTACGTCATCATACTCAGACAGATTTATGCCACTCGAAAGAAGATACAAGGACCAAAAATCATCTTCAGCTCCATCCACACAGGGCTGGCATTACTTAGGGACCACAGGCTTTGTATGAACTGCTGAGGTCGTCTGTGAGCTTAATCCTGTGAGAACCTGCCATGTCTGTAGTTTGTAAAAGATGTCACCAAACACAGAGGTCCTCTGATAATATTAGATCAGCATCTTAGTGATTTTGGTCTTTGTTTTCTCCTCTGAACTTCTCTTCTGCTTCTTTCCTGAACAAGAGCTTTGAATGTTGCGTTGGCAACTGTAAATGAATATTTGGACAGCATTCAGGAGGTTTAAAGCTGTCACCATACTTTCACTACACGATGGCCACATGAATTCATGACATCTACAGAATGTTTAAGGAGTATTAACAGTCAAATTCTTTAACTTATTATTGTCTCTAATAAGGCAAACAGTGAAAAAAATCTGTTGTCTAAACCAGTCTGAATGAATGTCACTGACATATGAAGTCAGTGACAGGTTTTTCAAACAGGTTTTTACATAATCTGGGGGGAAAAATTGCAGTGATTCAAGCGACAAACACTCAACAAACCGAGCAGCAGAGAAGACGACAAAACAATACAAACAAAAAAAAAGAATTAACTCCTCATCGCTCCCCAGAGCCTCACTCAGCTTCAACAGCCCAACTTCACCTGCGTGAATGAAGCTGCAAAACTTTCAAATTTCAAGAAGTTCTGAAAAATAAACAAAAACGAGGTCCAGTCCAAACTGGAAGTATCTCCGCTACGCACGGTGATTTAAGAGCAGGTCCAAAGGGGATCTCTGAAGAATATCTGCATAGCTTCAAGTGAAAATCGATTGGTATTCTTACCATTCGTACCCCTAACAGGGCTTTTTTTTGCATAAAGATGGCAGTTGATAAGAAGACTATCAGAACAGGCCATAGGTCGATCCCAAAGTGAGGATGTCTGCTTCGTGTCAGGCTCAGTGTAGCGCCTTAGCTGAGATATCACTGCCTGTTGTGAGATACTGTTTAAACAGCAATAAACAGTCAAAGTTAGATCGGGGGGAGCTTCCACAAAACTCACACTTGTCATTTTGCAAATTAAAAATTCAGAACTGCTCCTCCAACGCCGGCCAGAATCTCTCCGAACCCAAAACTGTACACAGAATAAATTACACACTGGAACTCTAATTTCAATAAGATGTCTTTGTGTCTACATTTTAATATTCCAACATCACCCCGCTGCCTTTGTCTTCTCAGCACAAGCACGTCGGATGACTGGGAGAAGAATAATACTGAGCTTACACTTTTAACTCCAGAAAAATGTGCAACAGTCAAAAGAAAATCCATCAGACAAAATACAAAGTTAGGTTTTTATTTTACTGCCTTGTCTTTTAGGGATTTATGTAATGAGATAAAGCCTCTCATTAATATTATCTCTCATTTATGCAATGAGAGATAATATTAAGACATAAAGTTTCTGAAAACTTGAAATAATAATTAAAATATTGATGTAAGTAATCAACTGCTAAATTTTCATAATGATATCAATTAGTTAACTTTTTATCATATTTAGAGGTTACTGATAAAAATGTATAAAATAAAAAAAAAAAAAAAGCTTTAAAGAAAGGGTGGTACTGCTACTTCCTGAGGCATGTCAATATATTTTTGAACAAGACACGGGATGAAACAATATCCTTTGTGTCTTGGCATTTGCAAGCAATTTATGGACTTTTCACACCCTTTCAGCAACTTTTTGGACAAACAGTAGCTTTCTTTCATAAAAGAGAGTGGCCAGTACTTCACCCTCAATCTGAACTTGTGCTTTTTCACTGCGGCTCTATTTGTTTCCACTCTGTTCGGTGAGGGGAAATAGAAGCTCCTTCAGTTGACCACGTGGCAGCTGACATAGACATAAATGAGCTGGGCACGTGATCTAACTGCTTTACATGTAAATGTGGGCTAGTTACAGCACAGCTGTTGTCTTTAACTTATGTAAATAATCATTCTGACAATGGTGTGGTTATAAAATCAGGGTTTTAGCAGAGTAGCAGCTTGGAAATTTGTCCTAATGGGCTACACCCTTGTTCTGTTGTTTGAGAAATGTACTTAATTAAGAACAGCTTTGTTGTGAATTCAGCTGTATTAAAATACAATATGTAAGAACAGAGAGTAGGAGAGAAGCAAACAGAAGCCTTACAAGGTTATAGGCACTAATGCAAATATGGATCATAAAAGTAATTCAAGCAGGTGCTACTTTCCATTAAAACTTATGCTACAGTCACATAAGGTAAAACAGTGGTTGGAGGCTGTAGCACAAACAAAATTATTGACTGTGTGCAATGAACTTGCACTCTTGTTGCCCTTGAAATGGTTGCTCAAAGTCGGGGACCAGGTCTGTGAAAACTCAAAGTCAGTTGCCGTTTTCAAAGCAACTCTGGTGTGTCAAGATGGTGATAAAACAGCAATAAGACAAACTTAGTCTGCTGTCAATCAACGGGGTCAAGATGGCAATTACATGCAATCTGTTTGTGATAATATTGTGATTAACTGTGATAAATCTGCAAAAATTGCTAATCTGTTGCTGTCTACATAGACAGAAATTCACATTAAACAGAAATTAACATTAACTGCATACAATCAGAGTCCAGCCAGAACCTCACAGATCTGAAACAGAAATTCAGAAATTCCTTCACAAATAGTGATGCAGTTGCTGCAGGACTGCGATTTTACTCCAAAATGACACAGGCACTTGGCAACCTTGTTTTTATATAGGAATACAACAAGGTGGCAACCAGTTGAGCCAAGTCCCCTACTACAAAGAGATGAGTTGCGCTCATTGGTGCAGACTGCCAACATGCTGCAATCAACCTGAGTCAGTCTGTGTGTGTTTATAAATTAGACGGCAGTTATTTACAAACTTTTGCCAATCAGTCTGAGAGTGACTGCAGTCAGTCCGAGTTGGACCGCGATTGTTTGGAGACAGGTTGCCTCCCAGGTGACCTTTGCAATCACCTAGCAATCAAAAGGGGTCACCCAGATGTTGAGGGTGTTGCATGCTCAACCTCTGGGTGACCAGTTGGTCACTGCAACTACTTGCAATCGGTCAGCAAAACGTTCAGTGCAGTCAACAGGCAACCACTGATTTTGCCCAGTGATAAGGAGGTTGCCGTACTATTTTCACTCTAGTGTGACTGAGCCGTTAGCAACAGTTAAGTGAAACACATGTGGAGAGAGAATATTTTCAAATAGGGAAGCAAACCCTGTCTTTACATTTTCTTTTAATACATTTGCTTTAATAAATGTGCTTGCAACCAAGTAGTTCTTAATACCCAAACCTAACTGAGCACCAACGCAAAGCCCTCCACCCTCCAAATGTGGACTTTTTCACCTTTCAGAAGTGGAGAATCTTGACTTCCTGTCCAGTGTCGTGACTATTTTGCAAAGTGCTGTGAGATTGTGATGACATCTCAGAGATGGCTTGTTTTAATTCAATTCAATTCAATTTTATTTATATAGCGCCAATTCACAACAACAGTCGCCTCAAGGCGCTTTATATTTTAGGGTAAAGACCCTACAATATTAGACAGAAAACCCCAACAGTTAGACGACCCCCTATGAGCAAGCATTTGGCAACAGTGGGAAGGAAAAACTCCCTTTTAACAGGAAGAAACCTCCGGCAGACCCAGGCTCACAACTTTACAACTGAATATTTAGCCCACTTCTGAGAATAGACCAGGATATATATTGTGTATTGCTATTCAGCTAAAACATACAGAGGTATCAGTTTTGGCCCACATCACCCAGCTCTACACATACATCCATCAAAGGGTCCGGTTTTAATCCCCATCTATGCTCTGTAGGTTTTTACACAGGAGTTTGTTTATATAACCTGATTTATAGAACATTTTTACTGAAAGAACTGTGAAACACCCACAAACACAGACATAAAATATAACCTGTGACACAAATAACTGTCGGAGAGGAAGATTCGTGGTTACATTTTATTCTCCTTTAGTGTCTCCCCTCAGAGGGGGCAGGTGGGACCCTGACAGTCCCGATGGAGGGTTCAAGTGACCTGACAGAAAGGTCACACAGGGGTCCCAAACACGTCCACACATAATCCAACCTGCACGCGCCTGCATCATCGCGTGCACGCGTCCTCTGTACCTGTTCACTTGTGGAGTTTAACTACAGCACGAGCTCCTTTCACTGTTGCAGCTCTGTCAGGTGAGTTTGCATCAGAGCAGCTCACATGCTGACCCATAACAAGCCCTTTAAGTGGGGAAATAAAGCGCCGAGTGAGCCGCCATGCTGCCTGTTTATGTTCTGAGTCAGGGACATTAATCTAACAGTGTCGTCCATTCATAAAAACGCAGCGTTAGAGTTTTAACGTACATTTTTTGAGAGGTTAAAAAGAGCAGAGCTAACTCACCTTATGTCACCCTCCAGCGTTGGGATGCTGTTAGGTCAGCGGAGGCGTGCCTGTGTGCCCACTGCGCTTTGAATCGAAATTAAAATGAACTTAGCTATTTCGTCGTGGCTTTTTATAACAATCACATCTGTAAACGCTAATGTGGATTTAGATGCATAAAGCGGAAGAGGAAAACAAACCGTTGGAAACCCGACTTTCTGCTCAGGCGCTCTTCGGTCACTCTTCGGTAAGGGTCCTGGAGCTCAAACGGTCGCGGAGGGAGCAGCGTTGTTTGAAACATCATGGCGGCGTCCACACGAACCCAGGTGATTTCTCTGTACAGGATGATGCTGAGAGAGAGCAAGAAGTTCCCTTCCTACAATTACAGGTAGGACACGGTGAGCGGCCGCCGTACGCGGCCCCGCGGAGTCGGTTTACCGGCGCTGACAGCCGCGGGATGGATGTACTTACACCGGTGTTTACACGGATTCATTGTCATGTAACTGTTATTGGACGAAGTGCAGCAGCAGCAGTCCTCAGAGAGACCTGCAGAGACTGCAGGCTCAGGAGGAGTACTCACAGTCACTGTGATGAATAAAGGGCAGCCACAGGGTTTTAATGTGAGCTAACAGTGAAACAGACCCCAGACCAGCGGGACTTTGTCCCAGCTACATGTTATTACTGCAAGATTCATAATGATGAACCCTTAATTTACTATATTTGCACCAGTAGAGAGGCAGGTCCTACAGCACTGTGCAAAAGTCTTGAGCCACCCCTCATTTCTTTATAGTTTGCTTCCAAGGAGACAGACTTTCTTGTCATTTTTAAAAGTGCTCTTGAGCAATAGTTCTCCAAGCTTTCTGAAGGTCTTTCAAAGTTTTTGGACTTTGGCTGCTTTTTTACAAATTTTTCAGTCCAGTGATTCATAGGTCAGTGTTAAGCCACTTAACACTGACCTATGAATCATTCATGCACAAAAAATTCAATTCAGGCGGGTGGCATATCTGGGCCTGATCTGGGCTGTAGTGTTGTGTTGTGTGGGCCAGCCTGGCCTAAATGTCATGAGGTGTAGTGGCAGGTGCTGGGTGTGCACACCTGACATCTAGCCATATTCACCTTGAGTCAGTGCTGTTAGTTAAGGTCAAATGTGGCCCAAAGGAAACTGCAGAGGTGGGCCACGCTTGGTCTGAGCAGTTTCTGGGTTATGGCTTCAGCTGCACTGGGGATGTCAGAGTCATTAGGTGGGGGGAGTTTACTAACGCTGGAGAGCAAGCTAAAGAGGCACTTGGAAACTAAACCAAACTGCTGTGGTGAACCTACAACGTCCTGAAGATGGACTACAAAAACATCCTCTTACGTCACCACATCAGTTCACATCATGTTGTTTCATGCAGGTCGTATAAATGAGAATGCCCTCGTAAACATAGCGCTTTATAGCTGAGGTTGGAATTTGAAAGAAAAGGGACTAAATGGCCTGTAAAGGTAAATCAAATGTTTGAGATGATCCAGTGGAACTCCTGCCATTTATTCAGGCTTTCTGTGGCTAAAGTCAGACTAATTCATGATCATCCTAAAGGCTGCAATACAGCAACAGACAGAACTAATGCAAACTGAACTTTGGAGAACATTAAACTCACTTTGATCATTTTAATATAGCTCAGAGTCTTTATTTAGGGAGGTTTTTTAATATATGAATCTATGTTCTTCACACAAAGAAACAACTTGATAAGAATCAGATTTTATTACAGCAGCATAAAAGTTTAAGAGTCTGTCACTGAAGGTTCAAACATATCAGCAGGTTGACATGAAATGGAAAACTCACTGTTAATGAACATTTCCATGATCTGCGTCACGTGTCAGTTGCTCGTTTTCATGAACAGTCGGATGGGGCGTTGCTCTGAATTCCAGTGTATCCTCTGCTAAAGGAGGTAATAAAGCTGAACCTTTCCTTAGTATTCAGACAATTTGAACAGCTGTTATTATGCCTGCCACGCAGATACCTTCCACAGCAAAATTAACTCTTTGGCTGTTACCAGTAAATCTCATTTTTCATGTTGCATCTCCAAAGGTGTGTTTAATTTGTCTGAGTTTATTTGTGTTCTCTCTGGGGTCATATTTGGCTGCTTTGATGTCAGTTTCCTGATTTTCACTCATTTTGTTTGCACTCATGTTTGGTCTCTGAGGTTTCTTGTCTTTGGTTATTTTCAGTCCATCTGATGTACTTTTCCTCTTTGGGGAAGGGAATCTAGTCTTTTTTTTGTCTCCTGAAGGTTTTTTTTCTCTTTGAAGTTGTCATCTGTTCTTTTGGAGCTTTTTCTTGTCTCTTTGTGGTCGTTCAGTCCACCTGAGATCCTTCTTTTTCTCAATAGAGTTGTGGTGGTTCTGGCTATTCTCCCCGAGACTGTTTTGTGTCTCTTTGAAGCCATTTTTTGGTCTGTTTGAAGTTCTTTTTAATACAGTTTTGAGGGGAGGGGTCTCATTGTGCTCATTTTGGTTTCTTTGTGGTCATTTTCAGTCTATCTGATATAGTTGGGGTGCTTTTGTTTCTTTCTAGCCTTTTGTTCTTCTTAAGGTTCCTGTTATTGTCTTTGGTTAAACTAAAAGACACAGAAACAGGCGAATCAGAGGCTCTATCTGCTTCTTAAGTGAGGATGTATCAACTGTGTTTCTGGTCCAAGTGTCTCTTGTGTTGGATGAGGCTCTCGTCTTTTCTGCATGCTGCAGAGCGTTGTCTCTGTCGTTTGTTTGTTTTTTGAACAAAACTATTCTGTCATCATTCTCGGCCTCTTCAGCTTTTTATCAGCACTGTTCATGTGCACCACATCTTTAAGCTGAGTTTGAAAAACTCACGGTGTACCTACAGCCCACGGGCTCACGGTGTCCCGGACACCAAATATTTGAACCCTTCAGAAAAGAATCACTCCTGAGCTGACTCAGATTTCAGTGTGGACATTAAGCTCAGGATCAGGACTTTTTCATAGCGAGTAATCCAAACCACGCCACAGCATATGAATGACTGACCTGTTGTTGTGGATGGATCATCTCAGATGTTCTCTTGGCTGAAGTTTGGTCTCTTTTCGTTCTCTTCTTCCTCCCGTATGATGCTGTTTGTCTCTGATCATTGGGGACCCTCAACATAAACTTTATTGACAACAATTTAATCCTCATGCTCCATCTTCCCTCTGCTAATGGGTTTATATAAGCATCCAAATATCACTTGTATTTAGTTTCCTGTCTTCATTTAAGTCCGAAGTTATAGCAGAGCTTTAGGTTTTTTAGGAAATACAGCTCTGCTAAACCTCGTAAACCCTCTTTTTCATGGACACCTGGACGTTAAACTTTATTGTAACACCTGGGAGAACAGCCGCACTCATCATTTTATTGGAGCTGAAAGAATTTGGACTGTTTTTAACTGTAAGTGGTACCTCAGTGTTTGGGACTTGAGGGAGCATTTGGACACAGACAGGTGTCCCTAATATTTTGACCACAGCTCTGTGCGTGCAGCGGTTAAGGAACAGAACAGCTGAGTGTGTCAGTCACTTCCTGGGTGCGTGAGGACTCTGCAGATTAAGGTGTGGATGTGCGTCAGCGTGCCGGACGGGGAGGTCAGAGGGTTTATCAGTGCGTCTGCTGCTCTAAACTCAGCAGAGAGTTCGGAGCCAGAGTCCGTGGCATACTTTGTACCTGACCACTGACCCGATTTGTCTGCAGGCCTCCTGCTGCTCAGATCCCATCAGGACTCGGTGTGTTCGGCCTAACTGACTGTGACACGCTCTGAATTTATTTATGCTGGAGATCAATCTGACCTGCTGCTGCTGCTGCTGCTGCTTCTGTGTGGACGTCCTCGCACTGATATCTGATTAATATTGAATTTAACCTGCTGAAGCTGCACCTGTCTTATTGCTTTACATCATTTCTTAAAATTAGTTCACACTCACTTCTGTTTTCAGTTATCTAACTGCATTTATTATGAGAGCAGGGGAGCTGTTTTAGCTCCCACAGTGCTGCTTCTTATTACTTCTTTTGTCATTTTAATTTGGTTCAGTCAATAATTTTACCTTCAGATGGGTTGGTAAGTGATGGGTGGATTAATATTTCTGTCTATGGGATGCATGAACAGCGTTTTATTTTGTCCTGACTGGTTTCCTTTTCAGTGCCACAGAAAGTCTTGATCTGGCATCATTTTGTTGTTAAACTCTCTCTGTTCTTTATGTTGGTTGTCACTTTTTCAGTAGAAACAGAAAAAGTGACAAACGGGTCTCTGAAAATGTTTTCTCACACACTAAAAGTAAAGAGGCTGACCGATACTGTAAAAATAAGCATTTAGTGAGCGATGAGTCGTTGGACTCTCCAGAACTTTTATGGACAGAACTTTTAGGCACAGCCAAAGTTTGGAGGGTTTCCTCTTCCGTGGCCTCCAGATTACATGTTTGTTTTTGGCGGATGATGTGGGCCTTTCGGCTTCATTGATTGATGACCTCCAGCTCACACTGGGTCTGTTTGTAGCCGAGTGTGATGAGTCTGAGTCCGCAGTTCTCAGTTGGAAAAAGTGCTGGCTTCTGGTTGGTGGAGTTCCTGCATCAGTTGGAGGAGGTGAAGTATCTCTGGGTGAAGGGAGAGCTGAGCATGAAGGCAAAGCTGTTGATTTAGTGGGCAGTCCACGTTCCTACCCTCACAGGCTGTGGGTAGTGACCAAAAGAATGAGATCGAGAATACAAGCTGCAGGACAGAGCTTCCACTGAAGGGTGTCTGGCCTCATTCACACCAAACAGGAAGCAAAGTTTCATATTATGTTAGTCATGCAAATACAGGTGTGTTGGAAATCTCAAAATATTTGCTCCTGACAGCCAGTAGGATGAGAACAACCGATAGCTGGAGTTTGTAGGGGGTCAGGCCTCAATCACACATACAGAGACGACCCATGGAGCCAAAACAAGGACAGAAAGGACATGTTAGAAACAAAAGTTAGTAGAATTGGGTACTTCTGCAGGAAAAACATGAATATGGGCAGAAAGCTGTGTGTGGGTGTGTCCAGTACCAGTTTGACCTCTAACAGGGTCTGTCTGAGACCTGTTTGTGTCCTCCTCCCTGTGCTGCATGGCTACATCAGATCTGTGATTGTAGAAGGAGTCAGAATCTGCAGCCGAACGCGTCGACCTGAGTGTGATGTTCGTCCTCTCTGCTCAGTGAAATCGTTCTGTTTTTCTGGGGTGAGTTTGGGATGTCGTCTTCGGCTGTCACAGAACTCGGCGCTCTGCACGGACATCAGAGAGCCGCCGCTCCCCGCCTGTCTCCGTGCGGACCGCCACTGTGTTGAATTATTGAACGGCCAGATGAGAGGTGGCCTCCTCCTGCTGCCTCTCCAAATAAAATAAATTCCACCCGCCTGCCCAGAGGCAGACAGCTGGCACGGCCCGCCGCCTCGTCTCGGACCTCGTGTGTGTGCGTGTGTGTGTGTGCGTGTGTGTGTGAGTGTGTGAGAAGTCGGTTTTGGAGGAGAGCTTCTGGAAATAAAAATTCAGTTACTTCATTATCACATCAATAACGTTGGTATCTTTCTGCTGGTGGACGTGCAGCTACTTCAGCTCCAATCCTGCTGAGCAGACGTGGTCCTCAGTGACTATATGTACCAGCATGCACTGCACCTGAAATGATTTATTTAAAGTTATTCTGACACCAGCTGCTGAAGGAAATGAAACTATAAAGCAGAGGAAGAGGCAGAGGACGTACCAGAGAGTCAAGGAACTTATGGAACTTGTTTCTCAGATTGAAAAAAATACATGACCGAACAGAAGAGTTTCTTTCCTGGCTTAAAATGGGCCTTTGGGTGCTGAATACGCATGCAGGCATGATCCATCTGCTTATAGTCAAAACTAAAATTAGGTTTAGCTTTGAGTAAATGTAACCTGATGTACCCTGCCTTTGAATTCCACAGTCCACAGTTTCAACCAGCCTTAAGGCAAAATTCACCCAGACAAAGCTGCTGTTTTAAGAAAACCAAAATCTTTGTTGTACAGAAACAATATTTGGATAAAATCACATTTAACATATTAGACAAGTCAGTTGTGAAGATCTCCTTTTTTCTGTTTTCTGTTGGTTTTAGTTTGAATATGTTATCTGACCCTTTGTCATTATCACTGCGTTATCCAACAAAGTCTGTCTGCATCATTGAGTTTCAGCTCGAGGACAGCACGTTTGGAAAGGACATAATGGTCTGAACCACACGCATTTATTTACTGCCTCTAACTGTGCAAACAGATTTGCACAGTTATGTGTCTTTATCATATAAAATACTTTCCAGTGATGCACCGATCCAGCTGTTTCCATGTCTTGGCGATGTGTATCTGCTGATACCGAGTGTTAAATTAGTAAGCCGTATTCCTGTGAGGAAGAGAGTTTCTTCCTCTCTTCATCACGGCGTGGAATACACCATTAATGATCACACTGGCATCGATCACACTTGGTATCGGCAGATACCCATCCCCAAGGTCTCAGGATCGGATCGGAAGTAGAGAAAGGGGATCTTTGTGATCAGGTCATTCTATTGATCAGCTTGTCATCACCGATACCTGATCTAACTTTTTGAGTCAGTATGTGAACCACATAGCAGACTGGTGCATCCTTAGTTACTTTTAAAGTAACTTGTTAAATTTGACCATTGCCCACTGAGAAAAGTAACTCATTGGATTTACTTTTGCATTACAAAGAATAAACTCCTTTTTGGAGTCAGCTTGTGTGTGTTGGTTATACATCCAGAGGGCATGCAGCTTACTGTACATTTACCTCTGAGTGTACTAACTTGGCTTTATCTCCTCCACCAGTAACAAGCTCACTAATTCCCCTCGTAGTGACACCTTTAGCTAAAAGCTGCTGTTGTGGTTCCTGAGCTGTAGCCCCATCATTTTCTCCTCCTCAGCAGGCCTCACCACCAATGTTATGGAGCTGTACTCTTCTTGCAAGTCTTTCTTTAAAATGAAAAAGTAGAGTTTCTCAGTAGATGACAAAATAATGTGATTACTGTCACTGTAAAGGCCGTTACTGGTAGCTGCTGTCTTTGGTGAAGCTCAGAGGCACTTTGGTGCACGCACTCAGCTCAGCCCTAATTTAAACCCTGTTTACCTGTGGTGCAAACATATCCGGTGTAAATGGAAACCTGAAATAGAAACATATCCCACCGGTCCCCCTCTGAATCAGCTGATGTTTTTACAGTAACTCGAGTATATCTACTGAAGTCATGCAAACTTTTACCTTCATGCTATGAATTTTTGAGCATGAAACGAGAAATTGTCAGGGTTGAAAATCACATTTAAGCTCTGTTAAAAACTGCAACCAAATCCGTTTTACACCCACTCCAAGTGTCACAATCTAAAGTCAAAATCTGTTCTTTGTTCAGCGTGATTTTTTTTTTCTCTACCAAACTCTGAGCATCAGCATCATGGGCTGTATCATAGTTTCAGTAAACTGCACCAGTTTAATGTGTGTGACGTAGAAGAACAGAAGCAAGCACTGGTACCCTGGATGTTTGATCTGTTTGCTGACAGTTCACTGGAGAAAACTTCAAAAAGTGTAATTTGGGGAAACTTTAAAGGCTCATATCACCATTAGGGATAGGTGGTTGCTCAAAACAATTTATAGCATATGAAAGGTCTCCTTTTTACTGAAACTTTGATATGTTACTCATTTGCTAGCTGTGATTCCTTCCCTGTCAAAATCATTTTCAAATATACTCATTTTATAACACTAAAGAGGACCTTCAGGTTGAGACCAAACCAGCAGAAGCCTGATGTTTGTGAGCCAATCTGCCTTCCAGTCACAAAATGGAGACATTACCCTGATCTTCCAGGAAAAACTGCATTAAAATAAATAAATAGAAAGTCAGAGTAGGAGAGTCAGTTTAATCCTCCTAAGCTTCAGTTTGTGCTGAAGCCGTGTACCCGTGTACTCACCGGGTTGTTGTGGAATGACCTGAATATGCCAGACGTTGCTGCAGGCTGGGTTTTGTTGTTTCTCTCTCTTCCTTCCTGGGTGGAGAGGTGGGAGACTTTGGCTGAATTTGGAGAGCTTTGTCAATGAGAGAGAGAGAGACAGAAACTAAATAAACAGAAGTCAGATGAAACATTCACGATTCTCTGCAGGAAAATTATGTCGCTGCTGCAGCTAAATGGTAACAGGAAATCCAGCAAGCTTGGAGTGAAATCAACACATGAAAATGACTGCCTGAGCTCTGGAAAGTGTTGAGGGCAATAAATGAAAAACAGTACAGAGGGGAGAAGGTTAAGACGACTTTTCTGTGAGAGCAGATGCAAAAGAAATGAGCCGTGGGGAGGATTTATTGAAGAAAAGCACATAGATGAGAAGAGGCCCTGATGAGATGAAACAAATATGACAACTGTGTACAACAAGAAAGATGAAAAACAAAGTTACTTCTCACAAGAAGAGAAATTAAAACTCATTAATATTTTACTGCAGTGCACCTTGAGACCAGCAGGGGGCCCAGTTTGTTTTGTTTTCTAATTATGTAAAAATGTTAATTTCTATATATTTTTATTTATCAGTGAATTCAGGACATCTGCAGGTCCTTGAACAGCCTTAAAAAAAATCTTTGAATGCTGTTAGAGACAGAATTTAATTATTATTCCCACAGCTGGGAATAATATTGTTTTATTTGTTTATTTTTGAGTTTCTGTGCTTTAAACTGCACTAAACTGGTACATTACTCACTGTAGAGTCACCAAAAGGGAAACTAACTTGGCAGCCTTTAACCAGCCTTTAGCACACCAACACAGTGGGCATCAAAAATCAAACCCTGTTTAAGCTCATCCAGCCTGCACCTCTGGACATTTTCAGCACAGCTGCTAATTTTGAATCTCTCAGAATTCCTGTTATGTCCCCTTGTACTTGTGCCTCTGCGATGGGTGCTGGATCTCCTCAAAACTTCGACCCTTCAACTTGATTTCTGTCAGAGCCTGACCGATATAGGATTTTTAAGACCGATACTGATACCAATATTTGGTGATTTTAAAAAGCCAGTATATAAGCTGATATTTTTTTTCTTTCAGACACATGGAAAATAAACCGATTTTTCCTTAACATTTCTTATGTGTAGTTATTTATGAGTCCTTATTAAGATATTGTGACAATGCAATTTAAAAATGTTTTATAGTCACAAGTCATAGATTACTGCCCGACTCTGCTCAGATCAGTTGGCTGTTGTGTTTGTGGTATTTCAAACACGTGTTGCCAACAGGGAAGTTTCAGAGTGCCCTCTGGTGGACAAACTATGTAACATTAACACTCATAACACGGTTGAAGGGTGTTTCTCCCGTCTCTTCTTTACTCTTTAAGTTTTCATTTATTGGCCGTTATAAATGCGGATACCGATATATCTGCAAATAGCTAATACCGGCTGATATTTAGGCCCCCCAGTGTATTGATCGGGCTCTAATTTCAGTACGGTACCATAGTTCAGATGGTTTCCTCTGAATGTTCAACCCTCTGATGCCTCAGAACGTTACGGTAGAGGTTTGCATTAACAGTCTCACCCTTAGCCAATTCATGGTGCAAAACCACATAGACCGTATAATAGATGGACATAGCTACCACGGTCAGTGAAGTCCTGTTATAAAAGCTCAAGCTAAGCGCTTTCACTGTTGCATTCTTGGTGGTGAGTGAGGGCTCACTGGCTGACAACTTGTGACAAGTTTTGCATCATTTCAGTTTCTTCCTTCTGGACGAAGGTTCATAGTCCCAAAGTACAGAAAAAGTTTGTTCCAGCAGTATCACTCAGAATACACAAATCATAGTTTTGATACCCTAAATGATGTGGTGTGGATTATTTACTGCTTATTTATTTATTTATTTCATTATTATCTATTGTGCTCATCTGTTGTTTGTGTTTGTTGTCCCAGCTGTATCCTCCTTTTTGACCCTATTAATTACTATAATTTACAAAATGAACATCATGTTTTATTCAGTATGACCTGAAACTGGAGACTGAGCCCAGAAACTCATCAGGAAAGTTTTAACTGATATCGGGGAGAGAGAGGGAGAGAGAGGGGGAGAGAGAGGGAGAGGGAGAGAGAGGGAGCACCACAGGCTGTTTTCCCTTAGACGTCTATAGGACCGGAAGTCTTTTTGCAATCAGAGAACTCGCCCACTGCAGGCCATTAGAAATAATGCAGGTTTAAGGAACTTGTGTGTTGGCTTCACTTTTCAGACCCAGAAGCTACGTCCATAGACCAAAACCTCTTTGGGGGCACCAAAAGCTTTTGTAGTCAGGAAAAACTCTAAAGACAAAGGGAAAAATATGCCAGGGCTGCCATTAAAACTCATTTACCTTTTACCGCAGTGCACCTTCAGACCAGCAGGGGGCCGGGTTTTTGTTTTATTTATTTTGTTAATTATGTTTTTAAAAAAGTTAATTTCTACATGTTTTTATTTAGAAAGTAAATTTAGGGCGCCTGAGGGTCCTTGAATAACAAGTCCTTGTTATTGTTAGTCAGAATTTAATTATTATTCTGAGTGTTTGTCTTTTTATTTGTTTGGGAGGTGTTTTTTTTTTTTCTGCCTGCATTGTGCTGTTTGGTTCTCCTACATGTAATGATTTGACTCGTCCATGCAGCTCCAGAAAACACTCACACAAAATATTTAATTTAGTAAATCTCAGAAACTTTATTCATATCATTTTTTTTCTCCGAGTTATTTTACTGCTCGAGTGGTCTCCTCTCTGAGCACCTGTTCCGCCTCACAAACACCTTTTTAAAAGCAGGAAAATCCCTGCAGGGCACAAACCTTGAGGTGTGTTAGAGACAGACAGAAGGAAAGATGGAGTAAACTCTGGAGGAGGAGGAGGAGGAAGCAGACTGTCAGAAATAGGTCATCATCTCTGCACAGGAACAACAAAACGGCAAATAACAAACTGATTCAGTGTTTTTGTCTTCTCTGAGTCTTTCACTTTGTCTTCATCTTTATTTCCCTCTTTCTCTCCTCTCTGTCCTCCTTCTGTCTTCTTCTTCTTTCCCTCTTTTAAAAATAACCCTCCCCTCTGAATTCAAGCACGGCGCCGTCATCTGTGTGAGCTAAAAAGCTGTCACC
Source organism: Paratilapia polleni (assembly GCA_015106735.1). NCBI lineage: Eukaryota > Metazoa > Chordata > Actinopteri > Cichliformes > Cichlidae > Paratilapia > Paratilapia polleni. The sequence goes on from VUQI01034640.1 coordinate 26,600, forward strand.
ACACAACAAAGCCTGCTGATGATTAAGTAATTGTGGAAATCTCCTGTTTTTGCTCCTCCAGCCTTTCCTGTCCTCCTCTGTCCTCCTTTCCTCATCTCCTTACTCTCCTCGCCTCCTCTCTCTTATTCTGCTTCTTTGCTTCCCTTCCCTTCACATCTTCTGAAGATCACACGAGAGAATTCCCTCTGAAGTTTCAGTGACGAGACGACACACACGAGTACAGGGCTGACTCATTCACACAGGAAGGTTTTAAACACAGGAGAGTCTCTGTCAGTATAAAGTCAGTGATTAACAGCCAGAAATACAGCATTAGTATTTGTCAGCATTGACTACTCATTGAACAGCTTTAAACCAAGTCTTCCTCAGCAACAGGAACCTGCGAGGATACCATGAAGATAACTTGATGCTTTTAAACTGAAAGCCAAACTTTAATTGATTCTGTTGATTGATTTATTAGCTAATCTTTGCAGCTGTAGTAGTCAATTAAGTGATTGTTTTGTATAAAATAGGCAAAATTACTCAGATTGGTTGTAGAAGCAGAATATGAATGTTTAATGGCCACTACAGTGTATTATTAACGTCATTGCTGGAGGCTGCTATATGAATAGAAAACAAATAAAAATTTAGTAAAACATTTACTGAGGGACTCGACATCACTGCTACAAAGGAAATGAATAATATTCCAGTCTCTTCTCCCTCCTATCTCCTGTGCCAACATTTAAGTCATACTTGTTTGCTGCGTTAGGTAGGTTACTAACCATGTAGCTACCGTTAGGTAGGTCACTAACCATGTAGCTACCGTTAGGTAGGTCACTAACCACGTAGCTACCTTTAAGGTAGGTCACTAACCACGTAGCTACCTTTAAGGTAGGTCACTAACCACGTAGCTACCTTTAAGGTAGGTTACTAACCACGTAGCTACCTTTAAGGTAGGTCACTAACCACGTAGCTACCGTTAGGTAGGTCACTAACCACGTAGCTACCTTTAAGGTAGGTCACTAACCACGTAGCTACCTTTAAGGTAGGTCACTAACCACGTAGCTACCTTTAAGGTAGGTCACTAACCACGTAGCTACCTTTAAGGTAGGTCACTAACCATGTAGCTACCGTTGGCCAATAAGTCTATTCAAATTTTTTTATGCCATAAAACCATCCAACATGACACACCAGATAGTTTGTTACAGTCTGCGAAGTGATCCTGTTTTGGAAAGGACTGCACTTCTAAAAAGATACTTGGTAGAAAGAGAGCTGGAAGACAAACCTTTGGATTTACCAGTTAGTCATAAGCTCTAGGTTTCTGGGTATGTTCAGCTGGGAGGAGACCCTGGAGTGGACCCCTTAACTCGCTGGACAGATTAACGTCTCGGGGAGGAAAATGTTGCTTGATAAAAGGATGTCTGGAATACATTTGCTTAGCCTGCTGCCACATCAGCCTGACTTGGATAAGCAGAAGAGGTGGGATGGATGGATGGATGGATGGATGGACTTGGTGAATGGATCAATCATCCATCCCTGTCTACCTCAGGCCAACTTCAACCAGTCATACCAGCAAAGCATAGGATGAAGAAAGCGCTAAAGAGGAAAAACAGGCCACAGTCTGAATGGCAGTCATTGAAGCTACATGTTTCCTGCTGTTTTTTGAAATGAAAGCTTTGCCATAAAAGGCACTGAAAGGTTTGATAGTAATAGTTTACAGGTCATTTATTGGTGCACTTAAAAACACACCTGTAGTTTTGACCCTAATAGTCAGCAGTTGATCATGGGATGGCTGTGGTTTGGCTACAAGTACATACTTTGATGGCCTTTTTATAATGAATTTTTACCCAATTATGTGCTAAACATTGCATTGAGGTGAATCCTTTAACTTCCATACGTGGACGTTTATTTTTAAGGTCAGATTTTTCATTCCCGTGCTCGTGTGCATGTGACTCTGTAAAAGATTCAAAATAAAGTTTGACTTTGTAAAACTTCGGCCTTCAGTCCATCATCTCGTGCCGCTTCCTGTCCAGAGGAGACATTAAGCTGCCGGACAGGCGTTTCCAACACTTTCTAATCTCATCGTTGCTCTTTTTTTTTCCCCCTGTCCGTCTTTTTGTTTTGCTCATTAGTGCAGCGCTCATTACGCCGAGTCCATTACGGCTGAGGGGTTTGTATGAATCAGTTTGATGAAGAGCCTGTAGACCTAGGCTTCATCCCTGCTGAGCCCAAAAGGGAAAAGGGGAAGGGAGGAGGAAACTGGACTTTTGAATGACAAGCTCTGAGCACCTTTGGAAGATGTCTCTTTCCTAAAGGACACTCTTCCTTTTCTTACTCCCTGTGTCATTGGTTCATCTCTCTGGACCTTTTTGACTTCTGTCTTTGACTTTTTCCAACTAATGTCTTTTCTACTTAAAATCCCTCCATTTGTTCTTCCTTCTTTGTATTCTTTACTTTTGACCCTTTTTTATATTCTGCTTATCCTTACTCTTCTACCGGTAGGGCTGCTACTAAAAAAAAAAAGCTGTATTCATGGTTATTTCGGCCAATATTTGCAATCTCAGTTATTCATCAGCTTAAACCACCATCATGCTTTTATTCAACTTTTAAAGTCTTTCCTTTTACTGGGATTTTTTAAAAAGGTACTTATTATAAATTTCTTTTGTTTAAAAATAGTTTAAAACCTTCCAAATTTAACTAAAACTATCAACAGAATCAAGAAACAACTGCTATTACTTTATATCCCAAACATCTCTGTGTTGTGTTTAAGCGATATCAAGAAAAGTTGAACTAATGCCGTGCTCTACTTTCATGTAATACCACTTTATACCACACGATGGTGCAGAGAGTTTAACCAGAAAAGGCATTAAGAGCGCTTTCCTGTTTACAACGGCGGCCTGGAAAAAGAGACGCCTCCTGGCCATAACGCCGATCTGATTAGGGCTAACCTACATCACAGGATGACTGCAGCTGCAGACGGGGGTAAGAAGAAGGCCAGGTGGCAGTCGACTCCCACACCTCAGGACACCTGCGTGGTAGCCGGAGAGCTAAAGCCTTCAGTTGTGCACCTCCGAAAGTGACCAGGTGACGGGCCCTCTGCGATGCAGAGACGAAGGCAGCTGCATCCTCCGAAACTCACAAGGTTTCCGTAGAGAACCAGTGAAAAGACCATTACCTCATTTAGATGGATCCTGTTGACTAAAGGGCTCTTTAGTTCAACTCGAGATGAGATGACAAACAGTGAATGAGTTTTGAGCTTTTAGTGAGGGGTGACGGTACATTCTTCAGTTCCTCCTGCCCTTTCCTTTCCTTTTTCCCTGTCTTCTGCTTTTCCTTCCTGGCATCTTCAATTGCTTATTTCCTTCCCCTCGTCCTTCTCTGGTGTTACTATTCTTCCCTTCTTATGTCCTTAGTGTCATCCTTTTCCTGCTTTTATCCTTAGTTTCTTTTGTTTGTTCCATTATTCTTTTTTTCCTTAATTCATTCGTTTTTAGTTTCTATTGTCTTTTTCCATCACTACTTTCCTCACCTCCTCCATCCATCCTTCCACTGCCATTCCCTCTGTTTCACCTTCAAACAAATCTCGGCTTGTTTTCCTCGCCGCGCTCTTCATCACGTCCTTGTAATGAGTGTCGTATTTAACCACAGCATGTAAATCTGATCCATCACACTTTTATTGGTTCTGTCTTAAATCCTAAATGAGCTTGAGACACAAAGACAGACAGATAAGATGAATGGGTTTGCTGTAACTTCCCAAGGTCGGTGTTGTAGTTTCTCCACATCAGAGGAGCTGCCAGCTGTAATGAGGCCCCGAGACCATCGAGAAAAAGAGCTGGAAATTAAACCAATAATCATTTTCACTGCTGCAGCTTCTGCCAGAAAATTTCTCAGTGTTCGTAATGTGTCTGTTTAGATTTACTCCTTGGTGTGTAGTTTATTTTCTGGGCTGCAGCCACCAGACTGTGGTTCTGGTGGCCTGCAGCTGCAACAGAAAACTGAGAGAAGTGAAGGGGTCCAGGGCTGTTTGGGTTTGAGGTTACTGAGGTCCCAGTCTGGCAGATTTCTAACACCTACGCTGCCAGCTGCTGCTGTGGCGCTGGCTGCTCAGAGCTCGTCTGGAGGAGAAAAAGAAAAACAATTTCACCCTGCATATGTAAAAATAATATCTGTGAGAGAATATCTCAGGCTCGTTCCCCGGTGTGTCAGGCAGGTGATGCAACACAGCAAATAGTTTCGGATACTTTGACCTTTTGGATTTAAGATGTCACACAGTGTTTCCCACACATTGACTTTACTTGGCTGCTCAGGTATGTTTTCAGTTTAGTCTTACTTTTTCATCTGTCCAAGGATACCATTCAAATGCTTTAGTAGTGGAACATCTCTCCCTCTTATTTTGAAAGTTCAGTTACTGCTAATCAGCTAGCTTTCCTTTCTGTGTTTACCTAATGGCAGGCTGAGCACACCACTGTTGTGGTCCCACCTCCTTTTGTGCATGTACAGAAGTAATCACATGCGAATTCTGTGGGAAATGGTGTCATCTTTTCATCATTTAAACATAATAGACATTTGTGTGAAACTGTGTTGAGGGTCTAAAATGTGACATTAACCTTTGGCCACCAAATTCTAATGAGTTCTTCCATGAATCCATGTAAAGGTTTGAGCCAAATTAGAAGAAATTCCCAAGAAGAGATGTTGGATGGACAACCAGAAAACATAATACCTCCGGCCATGACTATCGCCAGCACAGAGGCATGAAAATAAATGTTAGGTAGCTGTTGACTTGAGTTAAAGAAGAAAAAAAAGATGTAGCTCTAATCCAGTTCATGCGTCACAAAGTGTTCAGGTTTTGTTGAAAACTGAACAAGAAGAAGTAGTTTTCGATTCCAAGGAAAATGACATGATGGGGGCCAAAATGTGTAGTTCAATCAGTTTATGCCAGTAATGAACGTGGAGTAGAGGAGCCAAGTGCAGAAGTTAGAGTAAAAGTCCAAAATCCAAATCTTTATTTAAAAACAAGCAAAAATGGGGAGCAGGCAAAAGGCCAAAAAGGCAAAGTCCATAAAGCAATCCAAACCAGGCATACACAAACAATGACAAGATAAGATAAACATAAAAAGACTGGGAAAAGCTGGAGAAGCTTGACAGGTTATCCGGAAGGGAGCAGAGGGAAGCAGGGGAGTATATACAGCTCTGGAAAAAATGAAGAGACCACTGCAAATTTTTCAGAAATCAGCATCTCTACATATCTGACAGTCATTCCATTCCAGTGTTACTTGAATTCCAACACAAGCACACCTGTTTCTACCTAATAAGGTACTGATGAGGTGATCACCTGAACCAAATCTTATTGAACGAGGAAAAGTATAAAAACCATTGCTGTGGTCATCACTATCCTCTTGCAATAGGACCAACTGGATGGCAAAAACAAGTAACTGGAATAAAAAAAAAAAAATAACTATTGACCATGCCAAAAGAAATGAAAAGAAAAGTTTTGTGTGAGGAAAAGAAGGGTTCAATTCTGGCTTTACTGGCAGAGGGATATATATATATATATATATATATATATATATATATATATATATATACATACAAATATATATATATATATATATATACACACATATATATATATATATATATATACACACATACATATATATATATATATATATACACATACATATATATATATATATACACATATA
>VUQI01034646.1:0-10729 GCA_015106735.1 Paratilapia polleni
AACACGAGAACAAAAATATACTTCACACTTCACAAGCCTATTGAAGGGTAGAGGGGTGGGAGGGGGAAGATGTGCCACTCTAAGCTGGCACTGATACCTCAGGCACAAGGGGTAAACAGCTATTCTCACTTTGTCTGGTGCACTGGTTTCAGGGTGTGAGTGAGTAAGTGAGGTGCCTGCAGGGGTCTCATCAGGCTACAGGGCGAGCTCAAGAGAGAAGACAAGAGCCCCTCAAAGATGAAGAAACGCAAAATGCCCCTATGAAACAATTTCTACACTTCTGCGTCCCCTCAAGCACATCATAACGTAACAGCGAGGCATTGATTCATGATCAAACGACCGTGATCGTCACTCAAATTCAATAATAACAACCTTCACAATCAAAAGCTCTCTAAATATACTGTACCTCCACTTCAGGCCAGGATTAGGCCTTTCTGTGCACACATTTATGTTGATGTGCTGCATTACTGAACAAAGAACTATCAGAATCGGAAACAACCATGCAAACACACAGATGAACGACAAATCAATTAATTTTAAACACAGAGAAATAAACTGTACGAACAACACTGCGTTCGACTGCTAAAATACAAATGGCTTTCATTAAGAAATTTTACACAGGCGAGCAAGACACAAAAGTACTGCAAAAATACCAAAACCAGGAGGTGCAGCTCATACATTAACTCCAACTTAAAGGAACTAAAAGTTGCATTTCAGTTAGAAAAAAAAAAACATATACAGCAGTTTTTTCTTGATATAAAGACGAAAAAACTAATTAATGACTATGAGCTCTGAAAGTCATGTTATCAAATCAGGCCTACTGGAGTGTGACGCCACTAAAATAATACAATCATCAAGCATAATGACTGAGTTAAGAAGTTTCTCTTATTGTATGTATCGGAGTCAATGGTTGCAGCTGAGCATTGTGTTATTTCATCACTGTAGAGACTTGATCTTAATACAAATCTCTATGTAATACAGGCCTATTCATGCAGCCTGCCTTTCCCCCTCTGGTTCAATTATCATGTGCTCTTTTTGAGAGATATTCAATTAAAATGGCTCCCCCGTTAATTTATCTGAAAATAATTTGGCAAATACAAATAATAATTTCAAAAGGCTGCATATATGTAGGCATGTGCACAAGCTTAACTTGACCAAAGTAAGTATAGTAAGTTGGTAAGTAACATTCGTCTTGTTTAACAGTACATATATGATTACTAATTCAATATTTTGCATTTACTGGACTGCAGTTTTTCTTGAAGTTTTTTTAAAGATAGTCAGTGAGAGAAAAAACTCTCAGTTACATGATGAGAGTGGAACATTGGAAAAGGAAGGACAATTGAGCGACCATGAAATCATGAAAGGAAAAGCGAAAGACAGAGAGAACAGCAAAACTACCTTATTCAGAAGGCAGCCTTTTTGTTAGGAGTATTCTCTACTGAATCTGTCGGCTTTCATTTCATTTCTCTGACATTCTCTCTGTCTGACCATCCAAGTCCTCTCCTGAGACAGATGAGTGGAAGCAGAGTTCCAGAGAGAGCTATCAGGATTAGGATAATTAATATCATCTCATTTCACTGTGATCCTCTCCGCGGCCCACTGCACACACAAGGACAGGATGCAGCGAATATTGTGGCAAGAGTATCCAGTCAGCTGTCAATCTAGGCCACAGCACCCCCTCCACACACACACACACACACACACACACATACACAAACCCAACTCACTCACATACAAATGCACCCTCCTCAGTGGCTAAATTGCAGTTTGAGAGACGACAGGGGAGAGGCAGCGGTGGCAGTGGTGGTGGGGGGGCTGCCGGGCCCGAGGGACGCCATACAATGGAGCGTGCGGCTGACCAGCGTTCAGGTGAAATTGAATTGGAAATCTTCCACGGCTGGTTAGCATAACAAAGGGCCTCGTGGCTTTAGACAAAGGCTGCTTCTCTAATGCACAAAATCAATCTCTCTACGGGCTTGGTGCATTGTTCCCTCCCGCCATACAGGTGTTCCTTCAATGGTCCTTAATCAAAAGTGTCAAAACAAAGTTAAGAGTTATCTCTGCTCCTCCGCATCTGCTTCTGCAGAGCAGAAAGAGGGAAAGAGACCAGACACTCAGGAAGGCAAACAGCTGAGTGAGTGTGTGTGTGTGTGTGTGTGTGTGCGAACAGGATGCTGAATGCACTACATCCTACACCATAGTCTGTTGATGCTAAAGTTGAGGCACTGAAGAAGGCTAATCCCATTTTTCCATGAGCCCTGTCCACATGTGAGCAACTGGTATTCTGTGTTGTGATCACTGAACAAATCCAGCCATGAAAAGAAGGCAGAAGTTTGTCCTGCATGCTTATTTCACAGGACAAGAGGGTGGCATGGCAGCAGCGTGGAATCATTTTGAAACATCGCTTGCTTTACAAATGCACCCTCCTCATCATTTCTCATCTCTATCTTCAATCTGAAGGCCTGATAGGCAGCTACTACCAATATTACCATTCTCTCTGAAGGTTGTTTAACAATGGAAAACACAAGTACAGCTCTTATGCACCCCCCCATCCCCAACTCCCTTCTGCTCCAATTCACTATAACCCGCTCACTCCATTTCTCTGAAGGCCCAAGACCTTGACTCGTTCAGACTAGACAGAATGAAAGAAGAATAGTTAAAACACTAAATAGAGACCTTAGTCCATGGCCTTTTTCTCTTTGAGTCTGTATGTAGGCTAACTGATTCATCCACTAATAGAAGGTAAGGGTTATAATTCTCCCCAGCTTTATGTACTCAGTTCTGCTCCAGGGTCTGTAACATGATATTTATACACCTGAACTTTAAGTGGCCTATATGACACTGTAGCCACCACCAGGCAAAAACAAAAACAGAACCAGTCTTTAATGACTGTCAGACATCCTTCATCTTGTGTTTTTCACCATTTTACACTCCAGATCTGTGCAACAGCGAGCTATACACATGAAATTCATCTGTTCTATATGGAGAGTGTATGTATTGTATGGGTGTGTTGATAAGGTGAGAAATTCAGTCGCCGCTCCGTCTGTGGATTACCATGTGCATAATAACATACATAATCTGTAGACTAATCCCATCTCCTAATAAGTAGCATCATAGACTCAACGCCTCCAGTTCGACAGCCACCAGACAAACAATCCACCACTACACATTCCTCTACAACATTATACACCATGTGGTTTAAAATGTCAGATAAGTGGCAAAGAAATCTCTGTATAATACACATTAAACTGACATTTTGTGATTATGACAATAGGACAGTAAGATGAGAAAACCTTTTACCAAGAATTACTAAGCTTTGTTTTTTCCTTGCTGTAACTTATCAATATGAAAGAAATGTTGTAGTAGCCACAAAATAACTATGCAATTTCCATTTAGATTCCTTAAAGGCCTTTTATTTACCAAAGTGCTTGAAGATGTGAGGCCATCTGTCCAAAAGCTGAGCTTGAAGCAGAAATAGCCCTTTCAAAAACATAAGGATCCTAAGCACATGATCTACCTAGGGATGGCTCAAGAAAAAAATAAATAAAGCGAACAGTTACAAAATGGAAGGCTTTAAAATTCATTTGGGAGACTTTAAATGGGCAGTGAATACAAGAAAACCCTCAAACTATCTTGCAAATGAAGTGATTTTTGCACTGAAGAGTGGTCAGAAATTTCAGCAAACTATTGTCACAAAACAGTGAACAATTATGCTAAAAGAAAAAAAAATGATTGGCATTTAACTGACATCTGTATAAAGTCAGAGTCAAGCTTGTTTATCAGCGGGGGGAATGCTTTCAACACTGAAATGCTCAATGTCAAACCAGAACAGACATCTGCAGCCTGTTGAGGACTTTTCTGTTGTATTGTCCAGTTTAAAAAACTGAAAAGTAATCCAAAAGCAACCAAATGTCGCATTACAGCATTAGTTACATAACACTACTTTGATGAAGTAAATAAAATAGTTACATCATGTATTGCATTTTTAATAACTAGTAACTAGTTACATATTGTTTCAAAATAAGCTTTCAAACACTGTATATAGTTCACTCAATTAATTGTCAGCTCTTTTATTTGTTTTTTGTTTTTGTTTTTTTATATTCACAGGGTTGTGCACTATGAATTCATCCCCAACTACTGTAAAGCTGTGGTGTCTGGAGGAGACCACTCAGTGTAAATGACCTGAAAAATGGTGCGTGCCAACATGAGAGCTCACCATCATGTGCGGGTATGAAAACACAGGAGGTTTTAGGCCACACAAACACAAACTTTGCTCACCTGCCCTGACTGTCAGATTTGGCTCCTGCATCTTTGTGCTCAAGATGGATGGATGGACGTGGAAGGATATCCAGGACATCGTGTAGGAGACCCTGCATGCTTCGCAGAGATACAAATGCAAGTGGCCACAATGAGACTTCCAGGGAGTAATCTAAAAATAAACTATATGGATAAAAGTCTTGGGCCACACCTCTTAATCACTGAATTCTGTGCTGGTACTATAACAGGATGCCACAGTTGCAACAAGTGCAACAAGTCAGTTTGTGAAATTTCTTCCATCCTAGATATTCCACGATCAACTGTAAGTGGTATTATTGCAAAGTGGAAGCATTTAGGAACCACAGCAACTCAGCTAAGAAGTGGCAGACCACATAAAGTTAGAGAGCGGCATCGCCAAGTCCTGAGGTGCATAGTGCGTAAAAGTCGCCCATGCTCTGCTGACTCAATAACTGCAGAGTTCCAAACCTCCTCTGGCATTATCAGCACAAAAATTGTGCACCAGGAGCTTCATGGCATGGGTTTCCATGGCTGAGCAGCTACGTGGAAGCCTTACATCATCAAGCACAATGCCAAGTGTCAAAGGGAGTGGTGAAAAGCACGCAACCGCTGTTCTCTGGAGCAGTGGAAATGTGTTCTGTGGAGTAACAAATCACACTTCTCTATCTCTCAGTCTGATGGTCAACTCTGGTTTGGTGAATGCCAGGAGAACATTACCTGCCTGACTGCACTGTGTCAACTGTGAAGTTTGGTGGAGGAGAGATAATGCTATGGGTTTTTTTCTGGGTCTGGCCTGAGCCCCTTAGTTCCAGTGAAGGAAAATCTTAAATCTTTAGCTTACCGCCACATTTTGGAAAATTCTCTGCTTCCAACTGTGGGAACAATTAGGGGATGGGCCTTTTCTGTTCCAGCATGACTTTGCCCTAGTGCACAAAGCAAGGTCCATAAAGGCATGGTTGGAAGAATTTGGTGTGGATGAATTTGACTGCCCAACCCAGAGCCCTGGCCTCAACCCCATTGAACGCCTCTGGGATGAACTAGAACGGAGATTGTAAGACATGCCCTCCTGTCAAACATCAGTGTTCATCCAAGTAATAACCAAATAACAATATTGCATCAACAGTGGTTTTAGCTGAGTAATATTACACTGAAATGTATGTAATTGGGTAATAAGGGGCCAGAAAGTGGGGATAATAATGTGGAAACAAAGTTATGCCTGTGAGGCAAAACCAATTAGTAATAGCATAGTAATATATTGAGAACACTATCATAAGCTAGCAAAACTGCTAGTGCAGCATGCCTGTCTAGCCTAACATGTCTTGATGAGTTAATCTCATAAGCTAGAAGAAAAGAGTATTGTTTAAGTGTGTTTTGCAGGAATCAAAGCATATATAAGTTCAAACATGCTTGAATTCAATGAGTTAAAGCTGCATTCACATTTGAATATATGTCCTGATTATTTTTACCCAAGGGCAACTGCACATAAACAGTGTTTGTTTTACTATTTTATGTTAAGTTGAATAGATTTCCTAAAAACACTTAACCAAAGATTGTCATTAATAAGTTGATTAAAGGAGCGCTGAAAGCTGAATATTATTATTAATTTGAACTCTAATTAATTTTCATTGTTTTATTAGTAAAAGGCAACAACATTTAGCAAACACAGACATGCTTTTCTGGTCCTAGGTTGTAGAAAATATTACTGACATGTAGTGTTATGATCCATGATCATGTGCCATGTTTGTTGTCATGTGTGGCTCCTCCCACTAGAGTGTGTGGGTGTGTGCATCGCTCTCCCCTCCCTCCAAGGTGTGTGTATGGGTGTGCATGTGTGTGTTGGCTGAGACAGGTGGAGACTGCTGATTGGCTGGTTCAAATAAGTTCCTGAGTCCGGATTGGATGATTGGATGGACAGCAGTCTCTTAACCTCCAGCTGACAGCCACATAGCCCCTCTCCTTGTCTCCTCTACACCCAACAAAGAGCCAGTTGCTAGTAGCTTTGAGAGTTCGGTTGAGAATCCTAAACTGAAGCCCATTCGTGAATTGTGTGAGTTAGTTTGTAATTTGGATAGCTTTGTTGTTAGCCAGGAGTATTTTTGTAAATATTTTATGTAAATAGTAAATTGTAAATATTTATTCACTGTAGGTTAGAGAATTGTCTTTTATTTGCCTTTTATTTTCTGTTAGAGAAGAGTAGGGACCATTAGAAACTTTTGTTTGTTGTTTTGGCATTGTTCACATCCGAAGCAAATAAACTGTTGCTTAGCATCGTGGATTGGTCTGTGTTGCTGGCCTTTTCTTGGGAGTGGTTGGAGTGGGGAGATGCACCTCATGTTGTGTCCAGGTTACCCCTAGGCCAGGGACGTAACAGTAGAAATGTGTAGTTTTGCTTTTTGCAGCCCTGATTCCTGGTTATTACACATAACTGGTTATTACACATAAACTACCACAGGTGTTTCCAGGTAATCATCACATTACTTGAAGTTTGCTTTAATAGGTTATTAACATGGAATTAGATAGAAACAGACAGTTTTGCATTTTGCAGCCCTGTTTCTGATATATACCACTTTAAACTCAGTATATAAAAGCTCTAATGCACAGATGTTACTATTTTATTGCTGCAGGTTATCATATTGTTACCAAAATATTACTATACTACTACCAATTGGTTTTGCCTCATAGGCATACATTTGTTTCCACATTATTAACCCCACTTTCTGCCCCCTTATTACCCAATTACATACATTTCAGTGTAATATTACTCAGCTAAAACCATTGTTGATACAAGATATTACTTGGTTATTACATGATATTACTTTGTAATTATGTGGTAATAACTTGCTATTTCCATATTATTACCTTGTTCTTTCCACCTTCTTACCCCACTATTATTATTATTATTATATTATTATGAGCTATAATATAAAGTGCAGCCAGTCATTCTTGTCTGCTGCTGATTGACACAAGGTCATGTATGCATTTATTTTTTTCCTGCCTTGACTATTGCAATGCTCCTTGTACCGGCATCAGTCAAAGCTCACTTCACCAACTCCAGCTAATTCAGTACATCGCTGCCCGGATTTTAACTGCCACCAAGAAATATGAACACATTACTCCAGTACTGGCAAATTTACACTGTCTGCCTGTTAAATTCTGCATTTATTTTAAAACAAACTTACTAGTGACTTTTAAAGCATTAAATGGCCTTGTGATGAAGTACATTAAGGACTTAGTAATCCCTACCTGAGCCCCATTAGATCAGTGAATGGGGCTCTGCTGGTTATTTCAAGGCTAGCAAACAAAGGTGGTCGGGCTTTTGCCGGCAGAGGTTGCAAACTATGTAACAATCTGTCCACTAAGATCTGAATGTATTTTCTTTAACCTCTTTTACATCTCTTATCAAAATCTCATCTCTGATCAAAAAGCTTTCAAGAATGTTTGATAGGTGGCAATGTTTTTGTTTTAATCGCTCTCCTGTATTTTCACCATTTGCCTTTTTCAAAGCTATTTCTTCTTATTTTTAATATTATTTTTATTAAATTAATTAATATTTTTAATTTCTTTCTGTGAAGCACTCTGTAACTTTCATAAGTGCTATATAAACACAGTTTATCATCATCATCATTATTATTATTATTATTATTATTGTTATAATTAAAAAGCAGGTAAACATTAAACATAGAGACTATTTAAATGTTGTTTGCTTGTTTGTTTTTTGTTTTTGTTTTTTTGTTGTTGTTTTGTTTTGTTTTTTTCCTAAATAAAGTTAATTGTTAAATACATTCCCTGAATCATTTGTTTTCTTCTCCGCCATCTTTAGGACAGCTGAATTGTTGCTGCAGTTTTAAATCTTTGCATCACTGGCTGGCACTATTTCTGTATCCAACTTAAATCATAGCATGCTACTTTTCGGGATGTTTTCTGTCATGTCAGCGTATTTTAAGAACTTTGCAAGTCACTTAATTTTATTGTGTTTGCCCCCCCTTACCAAATTTGCAAGACACAATTATAGTGAGGTTGGTTGGCTTACGCAGCTAAGCATTCAGTTTTCAGTCACATGATCAGTAGTTCACCTCCTGGTCTAAACATACCCAGAATTCAACTTTTGTAATTTCACTTTGTTAAATGAAAGTGAACCTGGTGCTCTTGATCTATTTTTTTTTTTCCTTACAAGCAATCAGTTGGTTGAGGAGCAGGTACAATTTCAACTGATTTTGATGGTTGTGGTTACTTGCACCCTATAGGCTCTAGTGTGTGCTAATGTGAACACATTGTTTCCAGGGCAGTTGAAAAATTTGCCCGCTTACTGTGGATGCAGTCTGTAGCTCGTACTTCCACTATCTCAAGCTGGCCATCCACAGCCCTCAGCTCAAGCTCTCACAGCCTCTGCTGCCCTGGCCCTTGGGAGGACTCATGCAGACCAGCTGATGAAAAATCACTTAGTGGAGAGCACAAACAAAGCTGTCAGTCTTTAGCTTGCCCATGGGATAGAAGAGAGTTGGGGGTGGTGGGGGGTATGAGTGGCATAGGAGGCAGTAGACTTAAGAAGAAGAAGGGGACAACAGTTACATGTATTTCCAAATCAAAATATTCACTGAAACTTCAGACATGAGAGTTTGATATCCAACAGCAATGGAGTTATTAGCTTTGCAGGGAAAATCAAGTTTTCAAGAGTCCCTGCTTTTGACTTGTACATTATAATTAAAGTATTTTATGTGGTCCAATCAAAAGCAATTTTCAGATGTCTGAAAGTTATTTTTACTAAAATAAAATAATGATCTGCTTGATCTGTAATATCTACCGCCTCAAGGAAAAGTGTTGTCCTTGCCAGGGCCACCACTAAAAACATTTTTTGACTAATTGTTTTCTCTAAAAAAAAATTTTTTTTAAGTACAGAAAAATACCCATCACAATTTCCCAAATTACTCATTTTGCCTAACAAAGAGTCCAAAAGTCCAAGACATTAATTTTGTAGTTATATAAAAATCAAGAAAAGCAAGAAATCCTCACCTTGGAAACCGAGCAAATGATTATTTGGAAATTTTAAAAACTGCTTTAATAATTATTCAAATACTTACCAATTTATTAAATCAACTAAATATTTCAGCTGTAGTCTGTACATTACTGCAAGTTTTGTGATGGGCTTTTTCACCATTCTGACATTTAGATAGTCCAAATTATTCACTGAAGAATCTAGAAAATAACTGCAGTATTAGTCAATAATGATGAAAACTTTATTTATGATGAAAAAAACAAACACTGAACTGGTTCCCATAACTGAGACACACAACATCAAGTTATTGACTCTCTGCAGCTATTCCTGTACAATTCAATCAGAGGTTCACTGCTGCAGAACAACAGGAGGCAGGAGCGGTTAATCATTTGTTCAGAAACTAGATGTGTCAACACATGATGACCGTTACTGGTCTGATCGTACCGTGACACCCATGACAGTAATTATTGAGCACACACATGCACACACACACGCACACACACAGCTGCCACTGACAAGGGCAGGCAGCAAGGCTCCAACGGTCTATAGGCCTTCACAACCAGATGGTAGTTCCCACTGGTTCTCCTGACACATACGCGCACACACGCACACACACACACACACACACACATTAAAAGGCCACATTTTCTATTAGAGGATGTGATGCGGTACAAGATTGTTACAGAGAGTGTAAGTCCTCAGTTGAAGATGTTACTCCCATAATATTCTGGGTTCAAGGATTTACTGCTTCTGTAAGAGGTAGCCTACATCACCATGTTTAACAAGCTCTCAAACTGATCACAACTGCAGAAACCTTGACCTCCACCGTCTATACTTAGTTGACATTACTGAACATAAAGCAAAATCTGAAAGCATCAGAACTTTATTGATTTGTATTATACCTCAATAATGATGGGTCACGGAGGAATATCCAACAGAGACCTGCATAAACATGCTCAGCATTTAGGAGCAAGGTGAGAGGCCTCCCTGAGGAGAAAGGTTGAATGAGAAATTGAGAGTACATAGTAAAAGAGAGAAGTACAGACAGACAATGAGTGAGAGATAGCGGGTATAAGAAGAGGTGGAAAAAGGAAACAATGAATATGGAAGCCTCCCAGGCTACAGGAGCAAAGTCACCCCCTCAGTATCCCCACTGGGGCCTTTAAGGGTCAGTTGAGAACTTAAAGGCACATTAGTGTCCACTACATTGCCTATTGAGGTGACTGGAGAAAGGATTAGAGAAGCACAGCCATGTTTGGTGAATTATACATACATTCGCCCACACCCACACCCACACCCACAGACACACCCACACACACACACACACACACACACACACACACACACACACACACATAAACACAGGTTACTCCACACCTCTCTCTTATGTCAACCCTTCTTCAAGCTGTTGTGAGTCTCCATCTTATTTTTTGCTGACCTGTATGTGGAGGGGTTGACAGA
>VUQI01034646.1:10749-23448 GCA_015106735.1 Paratilapia polleni
CAACACCCAAACACAGAGAATTGGATCACCCCTAGGATGACCTTCTTGGAGCAATGCCTTGCCTATCTGCACCATGTGCTGTCTAGGGGACCATTTAGGGCAGACGCTGACCCCCGTTTGGCCCCTGGGGTTCGTAGCTCCTCTGCTTCGGCTGCTGGGCAACATGACAACCTATACAAGACCCTGTCAAACACATGATTGACACGTCCCCGCCCATCTCCACCAAGATTCACACCCACACCAGCAAATTACCCCAAAACCCAGACAGATGACCATGTCTCGGTTCCCTATTTGCTCCCTTGTCATCTTCCATATGTTGCACACACACCCACACACACACACTCAATTCTGTCCTGGGATTAATTGTGTCAGCCTCGTAAAGCAGGCTCATACTGCAGGATAAGGGGATATGTATTAAGACCCAAAGTCACAAGACTGGCTTGACTTAAATCAAGGAACAGGTTATATGACAAATAATCTCTATAAACAGATATCTTCAAATGAACATACAGAATCTCTAGGCAAGGTTTTTGGTACTGGAAACTTTCTAGTTTCTGCTTGTACTCTACTTGTAGTCCAAGTTATATTGCCCAATCACAAGCAGGCTTTGGTTGAATGCAGGTAAACAGCCCATGTAGAGAGCAAAAGAGGAACAGCATCTGTCCACATGAAATCACTGGCAATTGTCCAACAATGACTTTGTTTTTTATTACTCTTTTTAAATTGATCTACATTCATAAACAATGACAAACACATGAATAAGGGACTCTTGAGACAGATATCCGCTGGCTGCACCAAAACCCCCCAAAACTGGCTGTTGCCCTTAAAGGCTAAGTAAGCAGAGTAGCCGATAGGTTCCCAGATTTCATGGAAACTAAATCAGAACAAATGCACTGTATGTTATTTAGTCCCTGTTACTTTTTCCATCCTCCTGTGATTGATTTTGTTAGTGCTGCAGGGCAGTCTGATCACGCACTGCTCTTCATAAACCACAATGCGTCCCATGCCTTTGCTGTACCTGTGGTGGAGATTGGCACACACACATAAGCACAAACAAACTGCACGCACACATACAGAAAAGCCATACACACAAACACAAAAAGAGGGTCCCCGCTGTGAGAAAAAGAGCTACAGTACTCCCTACATCAACAGTGGCCTAGATAAACACAATACACACAAAAGAGTCACCCCATGAAAATAACCCTCCATCTAAGCATCACTGCACTTATCTACTCATAAACATAGGGATAAATCAATTCAGTGAGAAACACATATTTTTTTCTCTCATTTGAAATTACAGCTGCGGGACCAAAGCTAGAATGATAGCATAGGTCAAATTCACTAACCTCTTCTCTCCATGGCAACAGTCTACCTCTTACAAAAAAAGGCTGTGTGGTTTGTTGAAGTCATTGAGAGATGGGTTTTTTTTGGTGACATTCGTGTGTTATGAGAGTGTTGGTGTGTCTTTGCCTGTGTTTCACAAGGACACGAGAAGGCATACACGTGTATACATTCATATGAAAGTATATCCGTCTTAGAGTGTGTATGTGTGCGTGTGTGTGTGTGACATGACAACCCCGTTATCACAGCGTCTGTATTAGCATCGCAACGTCTCACCGCTTTGTTTTACTCTGACCTGTATAATCAGTGTCACATTAGCAACACAACAAATCAAACGCTGCGAGTTTCCCCTGTGCAACCTTTCACACACATGCACTCACACACACACACACACACACACTTACATGCACACCGCATGTCCTCCTTCAATGCCCCGAGCTGGCCACCATACTGTGTCAAACAGATGTTAATTAATATGATAACTAATACTTTCTACACAACATAGAAAGCTCCAAAACTACTAATTAAATTTCATCTTATTCAAAGCAAAAAGATGAAATGGATGTAAAACACATGCAAGCTAATGCAGTTCATATCCATGTAGGCGGTTAGGTTTTACTATATTTGAAGTGTAACAACATGCTGACTTAAATCAATAAGGCAAATTAGAAGTCTTTCAAACTACAGTATGTGTGTTAACTCATGAATAAAAACAATTATTAACACTCTACAAGAACCACCTTTAATAAATCTAATAAGTTGATAGTTAAACTTGCGTAAATAATTATTTTATTGTTAACAAGCAATGAAATTATAATAGCAAAATGTTTCATAATGGTTAGTAATGTTAGAATCTATGTTTACTCATGGATTAGCTTGTGTAATAAAAAAATATTTTATAAATTATATTGAATTATGTATTATAGGCTATCTGATAAGAGACAATACATTTACATTCTGATGTTATCATAACGTAAATATCTACTTATATGCGCTTTAAAAGAAATAATATAAACATCAGTTGCAATTTTATAACTATCCAAATGTTTCCAAATGTTCTAGACTCTATTCGTTAACTAACTTTACAAAGTTTTATAAACATCTTTTGCAACTTTAAAATAACCATCCAGATAATCCTCAAAGCAAATCAGTTATTGACCAACACTAGTTATCATTTCATGGGTTGTTAAAAGTACAATTTTTAACCATCAATTTACCATTTATTGACAATATTAATCATAAAGTTCTATAGAAAGCTAAAACTTTAAGAGTCACCCACCACGAAAATCGTGTGCCCCTGTTTTGGTAATTAATTTATTGTCTGATCTTCTAAAATTGTGAGGGGTTGCTGTTTTTCTTATTTTCTTATCTGTCTAATGTGATTGTCAACTGACTGTCTTTAGATTTTGGAATGCTGGTTGAACAAAACTTAGAATTAATTGAGAAGTATTTTACCCAGTATTCTTTTTTTAAAAACATGGATTAGTATAGGTTATTTGACATTAAGTCTCATATAACTTTTCACAAATAAATTAGTAACGATACACAGAGATAAAACAGGATATACATACTTAGAGATTCACCCCCAAAGGTTTACAGTATGCGTGCTTTGCAACGTACAATTAAAGATCATCTCTCTAAATAAATGTCTCTCAAGGCTGTTGTACTGAAAATCACAGCCTTGAGTCTTTGAGTCCATTGGTCCAAGGTAGGTGGGTGGGGCTTCAGCCAGTTCATAGTAATCACTGTAACACAGGAACACTGAGCATTTACAGTTATTTTTTCCCCCATAATCCTCTTTGAGATACATCGCCTCAAATCATTTCCCCTAATTTTCCGGTATTTAATATAAAATGGGATTAATAGATTAATCAAGAAAATAATCTGCATTAGTTCAGCCCCTGTAGATCATTAGTTGAACCCCTGTAGTATACAAATAAATAACACTTTCTTCAAGAATAATTTAGTTAATTATGTGTAAAAAAGAAAAAAAAAAAAAGATAATATATATATTTTTTGCTTTTAATTGTACTGTTGTCACTTTGCCCAGTTTCATATGAAGCCATGGTATTACATTTACTTTGATTTGGGATACAGCTACAGCTTTTATTTGTTTTTTGTTTTTTTTAAATAATAAGAGCTCTTTTTCCTTACCGTTTTGACCAAAAATGTCAAAAGACAAAAGCAAGGATTCAATTAAACAAGGTTACTGAAGTATTAAGCACAGTTCTGGATGGTTGAAAGTGAAAGTGATAGTATGATGTGCTTTCTCTTGTTGAACATGACTTTTAACATCAGGTGAAAGAAAATGGGAAAAACAAAAAAGTGCCAAATCCAGTACTGATGAGGACCATAGTAAAAGCTCACTGACAAATTAATAACAGCAGAGAAGACAATGAAAATAAAAAAGTACACATTGCCTTTATCTGCAGCAATGCAGATTCTTGTTCTCCGTTCTTGATGCATGAGCAGGAAAGTCAGCATCTGCTCTGCTCCTTCTACTGTAAACCCTCCAGCACTGAAAAAAGGAGAAGAAAGAGGAAGAGAGGAAGGAAGAAACTGAGAAGAGGGAAGAAAAACTGGAAGAAAAAAGAGGAAGAAAAGGAGGGAAGACAGACGGAGACAGATGGGCAAAAAGACAAGTGCGGAAAGACAGATGGGAAGAGGGAGCTGAAAGGAGAAGGAAAAGAGATAGAGGGATAGATTGAGCAAGGAGAAGGAGGCGTATTCTAGGAGATCCAGCTGACATTAGTGGGTGAGTTTATGAGATGTGATGATTAGCCAAATCCTGCTAATCAATGACACATTCACATGGGTTCCTGCTCTGTTGCTAAACACTAATTGGTCTATTCTGCAGCAAATAGGGAGATGCTGTTTCCCACTTCACTGTAAGCACTGCGAGCTGACACGGGGGCACATATGGGCACACGCACACACAGACACACGCATGTCAAATGTTACTTGCATGCACATACTGTACATCTGTAGCGGATTTTGGTGCATAAAAGGTCAAATTGAGACTGATTCAATTTGAAAGTGGATGAGAAGCAGAGGATCATGCTTGACTCCCTCTAACAATAAGGAGAGAATGGGATCCTAGAGCGGCCCAGTTGAACCAGCAGAATGGGTGGGTGGGGGTGGGTTGGTGGAGCTGGAGAAGGAGTCCTAAATTAAATTTCACTTTGTTGAGCATTTAGATAATGTCCCCTAATGTAATGCTGGGCTGTGAGTGGATCCACAGTATAGCTGCGGCAGTCGTTAATCACAATGCAGCAGCAGCGCCACCAATGTCTGAGCACAGGCACTGCAAGAATGGATACAAGGAGTACACCTACAGCTGTTTTAGAAGCAAAAACACCTAAATATTAAGGTTTTCAATCAAAATCCTCAACTCAATTTTTGACTCAACCCAACTTAACAATTTCCAAATAAGGCTTGTGCAACAAAATGTACACATTATCCATCACTGTCAAATTAAATTAAAAAAAATATGCATAGATGTGTCGGATTCATGCATGTAAAATGTATGAACCACATATGCTGCATGTACATAACAACTCTATTACACTACCCTACTATAGCTATCCCACCACTCTTTGCACTCCTGCACTAGCTTACACATTCTTCTATTTTAGCTTCCCTATAACTGTTTGTTCTCTATACATACATATTTTTGTTTTTATTGATCTTGTACATGTGTCTTAGGTCTTAGTACAAGTACACAGAGAGCCACTAGACAGGCATTTTCCCTCGTACGTGGCCAGAAAAATATTGTGCTCGTTAAATAAAAGGAGACTCAAAAACAGATGTTCTGAATCTGTCTTGAGATGAATTTTTGAGCTCTTTGGGGGTATATTAACAGAAAATAATGTTCCCTGCTACTCTTACTCCTATTGAAAAACATGCATTTTTATACTGCATATATTTATGTAAATAGGTTAGTCAGAAAACAATCATTTCGCTCACTTGTCAGGCAAGAATGTGACATATTCAGTAGTTCTTGTGTCTTTAATGATGTTTCCACTGTTTAATTTTTAATTTACTATCCTTGGGTTTTGAATGGTTATTCAGGAAAAAACTATTAGGAAAATGTCACTATGAGAACTTTTTGATGGTATAAATTCACCAATTTATCACAACAAATTAATTGATAATGAACAAACATATATATTCACTACAGAATCCCTCACCTTGGAGGATGAAACTGTCTTAATACTTTTATATTTTTATTCTCATGCAGGCACAAATAGAGCACACCGACACCCACGGCACGATGAATACGGTCATCGTGGGGTGTATTCCTCACTCAGTGAGTGCCAGTGGTTAACAGTGCTTTGCGTTGAAGAGGGGGACAAGAGGAGGGTTCACTCAAACACATGACTGTTACAACCTAAATATTAGTGCAGGGACTCTCCCGCTCTCTCTCCCTCTTTCTCTCTGAGTGTGCCTCAGTATGTGATGTGTGTGTGTTGATGTAATTATGTGTAGAGGAGAGGCTGTTTGGGGTAAATAGAGTTGCAATTATTCTTTTAACCTGTTTGATTGTCAGTCCCACTAACACACAGGGCCAGGAGAAGACAGAAAACAGACAGAGAGAGACAGATAAGTACTGCATTTAGCGACAAACAGCAGCACACATTTAACTCACAACTAAAGGCCCAAATTTCTCTATGACACATATTAGCAGAAATGGGATTTTGTTTTTCAGTTGGAATAAAATGCAGTATAATGATTATATGTCTGCAACAGGAACATATATAATTTTCTAATTGTAGTGTGACCCCGAACGCACTAAAGCATGAACTGATGAATGGATGGATTTGTATGAACATATATTTTTCATGTTATTTCAAAGCCGCTTCAGATGTATGAGGAGCGTTTAAAGCAGCTGCAAATATTTCTGCAATAAGTGATTTGATTGCTGCGTGTCATGACATGATAACGTGAACTGATTGAATTTGTGATACACTTGCTGTTGACAGCTGTTTGACTGAGCTGAAGTGTAATGCTCCATCAGCAGCAAATGGAGTAACCCATTCAACACCAATACCGGCGCATTAGAGACAGGAAGTACATTTTATTTTCCCCTCAATACCGTCTAAATAGCCTCATAGCAAAGCGGATGACTGGGTTTTGAATTATTACATCTTACTGCAAAGATTTCAGGTGGCAGGGAAGTGTAATTCAGACCTTATTTTGAATGTATACTCACTACATATAATGCAAATTACGTTGCATTCAGTAAATAAATATATGAAATAAAATCAATGACTTATTAATCAGATCTTTAAGAAACTACAGAGCACCAAAGTGTCAAAATAAAAGCACATAAATATGTTTTATTGACTGTTCAGTTTTAGATGAGGTTTAAATAGCATCAAATACTGTTTATAGAAATATTTTCTCCTCCCACTCTCTCATCATATTTTGCACGCGCACGCACACACGCACACACACAACTAATAATGTTATCGGCTCAGATCACCAACTCAGCAGATCTCATCCACATGTCACCTACAATAGCTCAGCACATGCATGCGCACACACACACTCACACAGATGCAGAGTTCTGTGCTCCTTGTCAATAGGACGCTAAGGGTTTTGGCACTAATGACCAGTGTAGAGATAAGAGAGGAGAGGTTAATGTGTTGCTGTGGGTGATCAAGATAAGACCGATCCCTTCAATCCTGCACACAATGAGACAGTGAGAAAGGGAGAGAAGGGGGGAAAAAAAGAAAAAACAGAGGAGGAAAAATATCTACAGAAATACCAAAAAGCATTCTTGGTGTAATCCAGCATGGAAGTGTTTGTGTAAATTTCAGAGTTGAGTGTAAAATATGCTGGGTTTTTTTTTTTATTATGTTTGACGTATGAATAAGTGGATTCACGTAAATTCGGTCCACCAATGTTGTGCATATAAATATGCACACAGCACAGTAAAACACTAAACACACACACACACACACACACACACACACACACACACAAAACTCAATAGCCACCACCAGCCAATCCTGCTTTTCACTGAACGGGTTATCAGTGCAGCTCAAAAGACAAACCAAATATACGACCCTGTCTTGCATACAAAATGGCTTTATTTGGGGGCTTTCTTTGTATGGGTTGGGATATGTGTGTTTACAAGTGAATACATGATCTATATTATGTGTGTGTATCTCTGGGGATTTGTTTTTCAGTGTACTCATAACATCACAGTAGATACAATTTGTTGTGATTGCTAATAATTTGCTATTTAAGTAATTGTTCAGCTTTACTCGGTGCATGTGCAGCTACACACACACACACATTTTCCTTCCTGTGAGTGAAAGTAACATAAAATGGCTGCCCCCCCATCTGTGTGGCCGGCTGGGTCGGCTGACATTTGGACACTTGTCAATCATCTCTTTCAATAGCCAAGCTGCAGGAAAAATGAAGTCGGGGGGTCAGCAACTCAGTGTATTGCCATGGCAACAACTGCACTGAAGTTCATGTGCCTGCTGGGCCTGTAGTTCGAAGTGTGTGTGGCTTTATGTGTGTGAGTGTGTGTGAGAATGTCCATTTTTGTTTCGGTTTAGAGTGTGTGTACGTGCCGTCTTCTGTGTCCAATTGTTCCCTATCAGCCAGAGGCAAATACTCCTCCCATTCTAGTCCTTCCACCTCTCACCTTGCAACCTCACATGCAGCTTTAGCCTTTTCTCCCTCCTTTCCCCTTGCTCACAGTTTTTTTTTTTCAAACTCTCTACTCTAACCAGCAGGTCAAGGAACAAGGCCCTGCAAGAAGTACAGCATCCAAAAAAAGAGAGTACTTAACCTTTCACCACCTCAGCCTTTCCCTCTTTTTGCCCCTCTGCCTCTTACCGTTTTCCTCTTCCTATGCCAGTGTGTGTTTCGCTGTGATCCTCCACTTACACCCGCTCTAAATGCAATTGTTTTCTCATCTTCTATAGTTGTGCATTCATCTATTTGTCAGTTTGGCCTTTGTTGTTGAGAGGGTGAGAAGCATGCATGTGTTATCCCATGTGGCTCACATGTATAAGCAGGCCTGTGTATTCAGCCAAAGCACAAGAAAACAGAATGAGTGAGCACGCAAACACAACAAACTATGTGGAGTCTGCGCCACTGGAGGTCTGTTTATGGGATGAATACAGAGGATAATTTGTGTTCTCAGCCAGGGAAAATAGCTCAGATTGAGCCTCAGAGGACAATCTACTGACCCGTTTACCGAACACTTATCGCAGAGAGGTTCACCAGCACTATTCATCCTTTTGGGGCTCCGACAGCCACACACAAGTAAGCAACTAGTCCCCTCCTATCTATCCAGACTTTAATGACAACATGATGTGCAGAGACAGCAGCCACACAGAAATGAGTTCAATACAATGGTCCAACGGGCATGAAAACCTGTAGCTCTGGGAAAAAAAATACCTCACAACAATTTACACTTACACTGCAGTTTGTGGGAGATTTTAGGGATTAGATGACATTTTAGTTGGAGGGCTAAATGGTAAACTTCTCCTGCATTAGATTCAAACATAATTTCATTTCTTTTTGACACAACACCTCTTGGAAAACAAAGCATCCATAAACCACACAGGTTTGCTCGAAGTATTTAAATTTAGTGCCCCTCTTACTGAAACTAGTGACTTTTACAAGTAAAATCTGCTGCTAATAGCTGTTTGATGTGGATTAACATGCTCCATTACCCCAATGTACCAACATTGCCAGAATCATTACACACACACATACACACGGAACTGCAATACGTAACATAGACACCAACATTGCTCCATCCAAAACTCCCCCTGACAATATGCACACACACACACGCACACACACACATGCAGACATATATTCTTGGTCCAACACTCTCTCTTCTTTCCAGTTCCATCAATGGACAAGGCCTGACTGGAATGGTGTAATTCTCTGGGATAATTCATGGATAATTTTGGGATAATCTCCAGCAAACCATTCGAAGCGGTGCCACCCAGTTTGCCCGCTGCCTGATTACCAGGCACCAAATGCCAGCCACTTGTAGTGACCAACACCGCCAACAACCACTCTGGTGCATGCAAATAAACAAAACAAACAAGGACCTCCAGCAGGGAAACATCCAGCTCTGCTTGCACAGATATTCAACAAACACTGCAGGTTATTGAAAGCACACACACACACAAACAAACATGAAATACAGAGACAAACAAGTCCAAAACAGACCAATGTAAAGACATCTTGTTATATGCAAAAGCATGCATGTGGAGAGCACATCCAACCATGACACACACACACACACACACACACACACACACACACATACACACAAATACAATAACATGTGCACACGGGTAGCTGAGAGGTTTTTCATTAGGTGTGATTGCCATCTCGTGGCAGGAGCAACCATATGATTAAAAATAAATACAATACATAATGTTTATGGTGACATGCAATTAAACAATCAGTGTTACTTTCTTTGATTTTCACTAGTGCTGAAATTAGGTTAGTCAAAGTAGTGTTATGATTTAATACCTTTAAAACACTGAAAAAGCAAGGTGGAGGAGCACCAGTTTACTGTCATAAATAATGTCACATTTATAGTTTGATAGATGTATAATAATTTGCATAAATACAATGTGCACACAGGGGCAAATAACCAAGAGAATATTGGAGCACATACTCTGAGGTTTATGCCGAATTTTCTCTGAAAGTCCTGCAATTCTGGTACATATCTTGTTAAATACTGACATCTAGTGGCTCAAACCAAAAACTCGAGTGCCCTAGAATTGCACGTGTTGGTCAAAGTAAATACCACCACCTCTTGGCCAGTACACCTGCATAACCAAAACAAGAAGAAAGCCTAATATATTTAAGCAATTAAAGCAATTAACCATTTAAATTATTTTCTCCCAGTAACATTTTAAATTCCCTTTGATGGAGGTTTTTTTTCACAGCTGCCATTTTGACATTAAATAGTAGATAAACACAGGTGTTTCTCACTGCATTAATTAAGGCTCACGCCCAAATAGAGCAGAGCCTTTATGATTATCATTAGTAACACCTGTGTTTACCTACCACTTCATGCCACGATAGCTACTGTGAAAAAAGGTCTATTGGTTTAAAAAAAGAATGATGCATTAACTTCCTTACAGCATCATGGCTAATTATTTAACAAGAAGTTGTTCTTCACTGATGACAACAATCCATATTCAGAAATTTATAAGTGAGACAGAGGGCTTCACACACACACATACAAACTTACATGCACACCACAAGTCCTCCTTGTGTGTGATTGTGTGCAAGTAAAATACCTTAGCACTAGTACACTAAAAGCAAAATCACAACTGTACTGTTAAAATGTTTGTTTAGGTATAAAGTTTATCAGTCTGTCCGTTTGATATTCGTGCCTCTGCGACAAGTTTTACACAGTGTGTCCAGAAAAACTTTTTTCTCATAGGAAAGAAATAATGCAGACTGTGGACCATAACTTCTGTATGTGGGTTACACGTCACAGGTGACACTGCACTTGAATGCATTGCGTGCATATGCCGATAAAATCTTGACTGTCAGTGTAAGAGCATGCAAACACCCCTGACCCCCACAGACGGAGACACGCCACCCACCCATTTAGTACCATTTCAGATTTACTCACCATCAATTCAAAGCTCTGTCTTTTTTGCAGCAAAATTAAATCAGAGGTGTTTGCAATTTGAATTTATGGTGCTCAAAGTCCTCTCCCTCCACTGCCACCAAACTCTGTCTAGCATATACTGTTTTAAAAAAATAAAAAAGAAAAAAAGAAAATTAGAAGCATAGTTGGCAGCACTTTTTTCCCAAAGCTTCCAGAGGAATGGATGTCTTCAGTCAATTTGTAAAAATCATCCCGTCAATAAAATGGCAAAAAGCCTGCTACATGGAACAAGCCAGCTGCTCAGATCACATACAGGAAGCAGGGTCCCCTCAGTCAGCCTGTCACTCCACAGACCACTTAAGTCCAGCACTTCTTTGGTCCTGCTGTTTGAGATGACACTTCTTTAAGCATGTGTAGACTAAGCTGGAGACCATCACACAGATGAAGCTTTGACCTGTACAATTACAGATGATGACAGTGAGAGATAATCTACGTGGACTGATGCATCAAAGTGTCAAGAAAGCTCACCTGTTCTTCTCAGCCACACTCGTGTCTCCGGGCGGTAAAAGCCCTCCTGTCATGTTTACACCACCGCAGGCACACCGGTCTCCTCTCCTCTCTCCTGTCAGACATTGACTGGTTTTTTCCTCTGCTCTGTCTCTGCACTTGACCAATCCACTCTATCAACTCTACCACTCTCAGCTCCACACAGATTTGCACTGTGCAACCTATTCCATTTTTTTATGATACTTTCACTCACTTGCCTTCTCCCCCCACTGCTGCCAAACCAGTCACCTGTAGACTTAGAGGTACTCAAAACCATTTCCCAATCTCCCGCCCTCCTCGCCTCATTCTTATCTTGTCTATCTCTCCTACTCCTATTTTCACCTTCCTCACTCCCACTCACTTTTCACTCCTACCCACTTTTAGTCCTTTCACTTCCTCTAATAAATCCTCTGCCTCTACCCAACCATTACCAATTTTCTCTGACCCACTATTTGCTATTAGCCCCTCGTCTTCCTCCTCCCCTTCTTCTTATCCCTTCAGTCTCCATCGCTGTCTCTGCCTATCCTCCTTATATATCCTCAGCCTTCGCTTTGCTTTCTCCCCATCTCCAGCGGCATGAATATATTATTATCTACACAATGGGGCCCTGCTTATTGTTTATGAATTACCAGCCTTGCGGCCAAACAAAGCCTATTTTCATAAGAAACCTCCATTTCATTTCAGCTCCAATTAGATTGGGGGCTAAAGAATAGGAGTCCTCAGGCCTCAGCCCCTAAGGATGGCAGGTCCATTCAGCTTCATTCAATGGGGCCTTATTGCTTTCCCATACAAAAGAGCACGTGGACGGGCTTTCAGACTGAAACACCAACCAAAAATGACTGGGAGACAGTACTGTACAATAACAAATCTTTAAAGAAAGGACACTGAGTGCTTATCCTCCCATCCATCAATTCATCCCTCACTCTTCGCTTTCTTCTTCTCCTCTGTTCGTATATTGTAAGACCTGGACATTAATGACAGACAGTTGAAAGAGAAAGGGAGTGAAAGAAAGAGAAGAAGAAAGAGGCAAAGCAGCTCAGTTTTTCACAATACATGTCAAGTCTAAATGATCACTGGCTGCTGAATAGACAGAGGGAAGGGAAAAGAAATGAGTCGTGTGTATGTATGTGTGTGTGTGTACAGCTGATTGATTCTCTGCTTTGAAAAGAGGGAGAGAAAAGAGTGAAGGAAAG
>VUQI01034653.1:0-14471 GCA_015106735.1 Paratilapia polleni
ACTCTCTGCAGTCAGCACAAACAACTCAAAACACTACAAGCTGGATTTAACAAAGAGCAACAACCTTAGAAAAGCTTTTCATGATCTGATCAACCCTGAGAGTCAGAACTACTATAAGGTACTACATGCGCTATTCAGAGAATTATACATGCAGTCCTGTGAAAACTAAAGTTTTCACAGCACTCTCTGCAGTCCTGTGAAAAACTAAGTACAGCCCATGATTCAGTAGCTTGTAGAACCACCTTTAGCAGCAATGACTTGAAGAAATCATTTTCTGTATGACTATCAGTCTATCACATCAGTGTGAATGAATTTTGGCCCACTCTTCTTTACAACGTTGCTTCAGTTCATTGATTTTTGTGGGCATTCGCTTATGCACAGCTCTCTTAAGGTCCTGCCACAGCATTTTAGTTGGGAGGTCTGGACTTTGACTGAGTCATTGCAACACCTTGATTCTTTTCTTTTTCAGCCATTCTGTTGTAGAATTGCTGGTGTGCTTGGGATCATTGTCCCGTGCTGCCACGTTTTTTTTTTTTTTTAGAGAGAAGAGCCTTTCCCCTGAAAATCCTTCTAAACAAGCCATACTTGTTCAGTCTTTTTCTAATTGTTCTGTCATGAACTTTTAACATCCTAACTGAGGCCTGTAGAGTCTGAGATGTAGCTCTTGGGTTTTCTGATCATTGCACAGTCTGACCTTGGGGTGAATTTGCTGAGGTGTCCAGTCTCGTGAAGACTTGGCATTGTGTTAATACACACCTGAATGCTCCAGACCAGCAAACTGCCAAAACGTCTGCTTTTATAAAGGTGCTCACACTTGCTGATGATCAGTTAATCAAGTGCATTTGATTAGCAGCACCTGGCTGCTGCTTACTCTCTTAATTCCTATGAAAGCAGTAAAGGTGGACTTAGTTTTTCACAAGACAGCACAGAGTCCTGTGAAAACCGGCTTTTTCACTTGATTGTATACACACACACTGTTATAATGGTGGATTGTTCATATTAAACATATGGCCAAAATGGTTTGCGGAGAGTTTAGTCAGATATGGTTTACAATGCAATAACCAATCACAGCACAGTACATGCAAGCAAGCACCACCGAGAGGCAACTCATTTTCTTTTTTTTCACAAAAACAGTTTTTCCTCTCTTCTTGATAATATGTTAAAAAAAGATGTATGCACTGGTTGAGCAGCTAGACTCAAGTAAGGAGTATTTGTTAAAAAAAAAAAAAAAAAAAAAGATTTTCCCCGGCAATTTTAAAGAGAAAGTGGTGAGGAATGTAGCGCTGTGACCACGGATCTCTATGGGGTGTATTGGTATTGCTGTATTGCTTTATTCTGATTAACTAATTTACTAATGACCTCTTTTGCTTTTAGAGGTGTCTCAACCACTGAAACACACACACAGACACACAAACACAAAGGCCAAGAGTAGAGCATTGTTTTTGGACATTTTCAAGAAACAAAAATGTAGTAGAAAATTATATTTTAAGGTATTTTTTCCTAATATTATCACTACAAACCAGATGTGTTATCTGTGTGTATACTGTATATCGATTAGGTCTTAGGACTGATACCTATTTACACCCGGTATTGACATGCAATCTGCAACTGAATATATTATCTACATAATTACATCTGATCTACGGGTGTTTGCATTAACACCTTGTATTAATTAGTGTCTCATTATCTCAAATCTGCCTGGACTGTGACCAGATCTAGGTATGTAAATTAGATAGACCAGACTGGCTGATTTGTCAACAGCACAGCCCATCGCTTGTCAAAGGAAGTAGGGCCAAGAACAGATCCGCTACTTTTAAAATTACTTTTTGCAACCTCCACTAAAAGGTTTTGAGGATATCTAGATATTCATTGTATACACATCTGTAAAGGGGCCTCCTATACTTATTTCTAGCTCCATATTTTTATTCCTGGACTCTTCTAGAGAAGCTTTGCATGAGTCACAGTCAAAAAAAAAATCCTCATTTATCTTATACTGCGGTCCCTAAGGCTCCAGTCACAAGCCTAGAAACCATTCAGTGACCTCCTGGTAACCACCCTGGTAACCGCTAGAGAAAACTGTGTATTCCCCGACTGGTTGGCAAGTAGTTGCTAGAGGTTGCAAGGTGAAAATGGTTGCAAAAAGGTATACAGTGCTGCACCTTAAACCTCCTTCTGATTGCTTGGGTCACTAGCAGATTGTCCCAGTCGACCACAGTTTGTATGGAAGACGGCGACTTGTCTGCAAACATTCGCCAGCTACTCGCTAAGTGGTAGTGAAACTGTGAAAAGTGTGACGCAAACTGTAAACGGGAGACCAATCGCTTTCAAAGTAAAAACAGTGCCTTTTCAAACATGTTGGTTTCAGCGGTAAGGCATAACTTTTACTCTGAAGGCGAACAGTCTCCATTTCCTATTTCCGCATTTTTTTCAAGTTCGACTACTACAAGTTGGCGAGTCTTTGCAGACATGTCAGCGTCTTCCATGCAAACTATGGGCGATCGCTGAAATCTGCTAGTGACCAAAGCAATCACAAGGAGGTTTTCGGTGCAGCACCCTCTTTGCAGCTAATTTCACACAGCGACAGCCAGCAACCTCCAGCAACCACTCACCAACCAGTCGGGGAATACACATTTTTCCGTAGCGACCTGTGGTTGCCAGGGGTTTGCCCACAGGTCTCTAAGCCTGTGTGACTGAGGCATAAGTTCACTAGCTGAAATAAGCCATTTTAGCTCCCTTGACCCCCTCTTGATGGTATCTTTCTTCTGATTGGCTGCTCCTTGAAAAATAAATGATTAAGCAGCAGGGGGGTGGGGCTTCTGTTCTCTTAGCTAGAGCTATGTGCTTAATATGACCATATAAGGATATCCCGTTTTACTGAGATCATATAGCGCTAAGAGTAGAAAAAAAACTGACTTAAAGGGATTACTTGTACATATGCTGACCTCAATATTTGAAACTTTGGCCATGCTTAATATCCAACATAACTGTATTTACATGACAGAAAATAAAGAAAATCATAATAAGTCCCTCTTAAACTGCTACTGTATGAATACAGTTTCAAGAAAAAGGCCACTTTTTAATGGTATGCAGGAAATTACATACAATGTGACAGAACCTTTTATCTGCATTGCCCTACTCCAATGTGATGCTGTCAGTTCAAACACAAGCCCCCGATTATCTGTCTGTGCTCCACTCACCACTTAATCATGTTTGTTTGATTACTTACTCATATGAACCCAGAAAGATAAAAGAAAAGGTTTTTCCGACTATCATCCTCCCGTGGCTATGATTTCATTTGAACGTCAGCCGCTTTCTCACATTTCTTCCGGGTGGTGTTGCCTTTAATGGCCTCGGCAGCATTAATTATCATAGCTTATACGTGAGTGTTTATGCTGGGAAACTTACTCTGGGTGTTGTAGCTTGAGGTCACATGCTGTGACTCCTAGAGAGAGGGAGAGAAGGAGAGAGAAAGCCAGAGGGAGATGAGCTGAATGAAGAAACTAACAGATGTCATTAGTGATTTCACAGCACTACAAAGATGCCATTACACAGAATTCAGAGCTTCTCATGTCCCCGCGTCGACACTCCACCTCATTCTTAAACCTCACTGTGACGCAGGATTAGTGTGACGCTGGAGGCTGAAAGTGCCACAACAGTCCTTCCTAATTCATTAA
This sequence comes from Paratilapia polleni, assembly GCA_015106735.1. Lineage (NCBI taxonomy): Eukaryota > Metazoa > Chordata > Actinopteri > Cichliformes > Cichlidae > Paratilapia > Paratilapia polleni. The sequence goes on from VUQI01034653.1 coordinate 3,675, forward strand.
CTACTCGGTCAGATTTACTGCCTCTGTGTTTACATTCCTGTTTCATCTGACATCAGCACCAATTGCGCTTTGCATATTAAAGGCAATTCATAAAAGCACAAGGCAGTGAAAAAAAAAAACATTACCTGCTGTTTCAGTCACAATTGTTATTGCCATCTCTGAGGAAAATGTTCAATATAGCATTGCTGCTTCTTTTAATGTGACAAATATTCCCACTATTTACATTACAAGGTGTCATAAATCTTCCTTTTTTTGGTAGCAGCAGGTAAAACTTTGAACATCAATCTCCTGAACTCTTCAGTCTGTGCTTTTATTGTGTTGGCATAGTTGTTTCTGAACTTTACTTCTCAAATATGTTAGAGAAACAGTGTGGGTGAGAATACAATGTCATTTCCCTGAAACCGCTGGTGATGACATTTCTGTGTGTGATGTTTATTTCTTTGAATCTTCAACTATGGTTGTTATCACTGTTCCGGATAAATACCCACTTAGTTTTCTTGTTTTTAATGAATGATTAAATGATAAAGTGGAAAAGTATTCATAAACTTGAAGTAGGTTGAATACCTTTTTTTTTTTTTTTTTTGGTAAAGCTTAAGAGGAGGAGTCAGATACAGCTTTCTAATAAGATATGTAGGCCTTTAACTTTTACAGTGGCTTCAGTCTCAGTGCAACAGTACTTTATTCCCATAGAAGTGGAACTGCTCATGCTATGCAGATCTTCACCATTTTTTTTATTTGATACATGAATTTGTACTGATGATTATGAGCTGGCTTTCTTGACCTCTGTTTTTGACTCAGCAGCACTGTGACCTCTCTCCGAGGATGCTATTGGTGCTTATTATCTGTGTTCCACTGCGCTCCTCTGTCAGAGCATAAACTGCTCAAGAAAGGAAGGAAGACCATGCTGAGTCAGTGGTAGAAAAGTCTTCTGAATAAAGTATCTGACCTTTCTGTCCCATTACTGACTGAGCTAACAAACGTGTTAACTGACAGTACAAACAGAAAGTTAATAACCGAATCATTAACAAAGCCTTTTGTTGCTGAGTGAATCGCTTTGCATTAAATCACCAGTAAGCTTTAAATCCCAGTAAGTCTGTAACACTGGAGCAGGTGGAAACTTTGAAATCTGCATGGTCTTTCACTGAGTATACTTTACTGACATTACTTACTTTTATTTTCATTTCCTTTCTTTACTTTATTCTATTTTATTGTATTGGGTTTTTTAAGCCTTTTAATTTTTATACAACATTGCTTTATTTTATTCAGTTACTAAATCTTATTGTTGACTGTACAATTTACTCTGTTTTTATAATGTTTCTGCATTTTTAATGTATTTCATATAGCCTTACTTTATTGTATTTTTATTTATTCTTGTTTTATTTTTCATGTTTGTTATTTCTATTTTTCTGAATTTTATTTAATCTACTCTTAATTTACTTATAGAAAGATTAAATAAGTACTCTGCAACAATAATTTCACTTATAGGAGTGGCTCCATGGTGTAGTGGTTAACACATTTGTCTTATATGCGAAAGATCCCCGGCTTGAGACCAGGAGACACAAACCCAGCCTCAGGGAGTCACAAGCCTGGATAAGGCCTCAGTCACACAGGCCTAGAGACCAGTCAGTGACTCCCTGGTCCAACCTCCTTGTGACCTCAGTGAGGAGGTTGGTCTAGCTGGAGGCTGGAGGAGTGGTAGCTGGAGGTTGCTGGCTATCGCTGTATGAAAACAGTCTCAAATAGGGTGCTTCACCAAAACCCTCCTTGTGATTGCTTTGGTCACTAGCAGATTGCCGTAGTCGGTAGTCAAACTTGAAAAAGTACGACGTGCAATAGTGAATGTTTGCTTTCAAAGTAAAAGTTGTGCCTTACTGCTATTAAGGCCTAAAAAAGAGTGTGGCATATGGCATAAAATTTGTGCCAAATGAAACATGCAAATCCATCCACTGTGGTAACCCCTTGGGAAATAAAGGAGCAGCCGAAAGCACCTCACTCTTAATTTAGTTATAGTCTAGTTTAAACATTTTATATTATTTGTTCTGTTTTATTGCATTTTGGATGGCACTAACCTCCATGAAGGGTGCTCTATGAATAAAGTTTGATTGATAACAGTGAGTTTCTTCATTTCCAATGAGCTTGCAGCAAAAATTCAGCAAGCAGTCTGTAAAAACAGTACGTTAATAATGAATAGGTTTTATGTCAGTACAACTTCTAATGTCAATAAACCTTCCAATGTTGATGTCAATATGTTAGAAATAAATATTAGACTGTGGAGCAGTCAATGCAACCATTAAAAAGACAAAAAATATAAAGAAAACTAAGAAGGAGGAAAAGTTTGGAAAATCAGCAATAGCCAAAAGTGATTTTCACCATCTGGAAACCTTTTTTTTTGTTAATGCTTTATAACTGATCTGAGGAATTGATAGATGATTTTGACTATTAATAAATCCAATATGATACAAATTTGTAAATCTATAAACTGTGCATGTTTATATTTTCCTGTCTAGGTGAATCAAGCACGCAGTATTTAGCACTGTAATTTCACTGGCTGTCATTTGTGCCACTGCACAGAGTGAGCCAACAGTAATGTGATTCTATCACAGCAATCACCGCCGCAGTAAATTTGTGAATCAGAGCTAATGAGCAGACTGAAGATTTTCAGTGACAGACTGCAGTTAGTGTTATTGTGCCCCACCAATAAGTGTCACAGTACAAGTAAAGGTTTTTTCCGACTGTGCCCCATCTTTTTCCGCCACTCGCTCACTCATGCTCTAAAATGTAAATGAAGTAGTCAGAGCCCAAGAACATAATAACAACATTTAAGGAAGCATACATCAGCAGGCTTGTAATTCAGAGTCAGTGTGCACTATTAAGGATTAATGTGAGCTGATACAGCTTTTACTTTAGTGATTAAAGGTTTTTGGGGTGGCAGAAAGAAAAGGCATACTAACCTTGTTTGGGATGGGAAACTTGGTCTGATCAGCTTTCCCAGGAGTGTGTATGGCTGTGAGTGGAGGAGGCCAGGAATGGGTCATCTCCTGAACACACAAACATATTTTTATTATATTACTATAAATGAATATTGATAAGCAGCATAATAATAGAATTTCCATCATTATAGCCAACTAAATACAGGATATACAGTAAAAGTTTGCACCCGTGTTGCATTTACCTGGTGAATAATAATGATGACTAAAGTTGAGCAAATCTGAGCAAAGGGGATTGCTTATGCAACATCTTTGGTGCAGGAGTAGAGTCAGCATTCAGTCAAGGTTGTGCTGCACCAGCACCCATCAGGGTGGACTTCAGTTTAAGTTTTAGTATAAACTGAAAGGTGCTTAGGGAGTTGGTGGCCCACCAGGGATCAGTGTACTGAGAGTGAAGTAAATGCAGAGTTGTTGAATTACCAAAATAAAAGCTGACTCCAGTCGGCTACATTTCAACTGAGCTGCTCAGCAGCAGCATCCCCTTTCAATTATTCTAATCACACAGTTTTCTCAGTTGAATTCCAATCTCAGTGTGTAGAAGCTTCAATTAGTTAACAAGATAAGCATATGTGCATGAGTGGGTGCGTGTGTGTGTGTGTGTGTGTGCTGCAGCTTTATAATGTGTTAGGTATTGGCTGTTTTTCGTCCTCACAAACACTGGAAAGAAGGTGCACATATTGGGAAAATCTGCTCACAAACCAAAGGGCTTATATGGAAAATTACGAGGTAGTTTTTCTTATAAGCTTTTATTCTCTCTGTGTCACAATCGCAAACTCTGACGCCCTTAGTAACTGGCATCACCTGAAAGCTGAATTCATCGTAAATTGCGTTTTAATGTCTAATAACTCCTTCATCTGCATCATGCATTAATAATGTTCGGTACAGTCATTAAATACACGTTTAACGTGCTCATTTACACTCACACAGCTGCCATACAGCAGGTCACTAAGTCAAAGGGCATGCATTTTCCCCATCACGCATCTCTTCACCCCCCCTGGGTGGATGACTCCTATTCATCAGATAACACGAGTCTGTGAGGAAGTATGTGTGTGTGTGTGGGTAAGGGTGCGTGTATAACTGAGCTACACATCAATGACGATACATGAGTGTGAGAATGTGTGTATGTGTTTTCCCCTGTTTACAATCATAATGCACTTGGCCTGACGACATATGGTGTGTTGCTAGGTAACCGTGCTCTGACATCATTAACATCATTGAGTCCATCCTTGAAGAGTTCCTATGCTTTCACAGACAGGACACCCGATTCCTCCTGAATTTGTGTTTGTATCTGTCTGTAAATGTGACACTACAGCCACTGCACATGAGTAACAGTCTGTCACAGTTAAACACAAATGGTTTCCCACTTATTATCTATTAGTCATACTCGCCATTATCTACATCTATTACACCTTGACACAGACATGCAAAATGCACATTTATCCACCACTGTCCACTGAAAACATGAGCAGATCTCGCTCTTTCCTCTCTGCTTTTCTCCCTTTTTTTTAAATACAGAAGCAACACAGGGCATTCACTCTTGTAGGAATGATGTTTTGGCTTTGTGAAACCATGTTCCATGCAGCATTTTACATGTATCACCTTTTTATTTTTTTGCCAATGTGTGAAAGGATTATAACTTAGCTTAAAAACTGAGAACATAACCGACTCTTACAATCAGCCTATGGACTGATTTTTAGGTGAGTAACGTTGGATAAATTTTATGTGAAACGATGTGACGCTTACGGATCATCCACACAGTAAAAGAGCAATGTGGTGACCACAGAAAATGGAATGTCTGAAATTCAGCAATTTGTAGCAATGGCAGGTGAAATAACCATTAGCTACACGTACAGTGCCTTGAAAAAGTATTCATATCCCCAGCTGTATTTAGACTGAGATTAAAGTACACACAGGTAGCCTCTATTTACTAATTAGGTGACTTCTGAAGGCAATTGGTTGCACTGGATTTTATTTAGGGGTATCAGAGTAAAGGGGGCTGAATACTAATGCACTCCACACTTTTCAGATTTTGATGTATCATTTTCCTTCCACTTCACAATTATGCGCTACTTTGTGTTTGTTTAGCACATAAAATCCCAATAAAATATTAAAGTTTGTGTTTGTAACGTGACAAAATGTGGAAAAGTTCAAGGGGTATGAATACTTTTTCAAGGCACTGTACATGATGCAAGACATACAATACATGCAATAGTGCAATGTCTCATCACTGTTTTGAACACTGCTAGCTTGCACACAGAGTGTGAGTACACCTGTTAATGTGAGCGACGAAACACTTACTGCGGTTCACCTAATACTTTAATAGTTAACATTTCTTTACAAGTTAGATTTAGAGTCTTTAAAGATTTAAAATGCATGTTAATGATCTTTTTTTTTTATTTGCTTCTGACTTATTGTGGATATATAGCAATTTTGGTATTTCATTTTGGTATGAGCAAAGAGGGAGAACGCTGCCATTAAAATAAAGTCTAATTATTTAGTACATAAATAGTCATAATCACGACAATCACTACAACATTAGTTTACTTTTTCTTATTGGCTGGTGGGTGTCTGCTAAAATCAGACAGCTCAAACATAGTTGATTTGCCTTTCAGAACAAATGTGCACAATTAATATCATTTTCAAACTTCAGCTAAACCTTAAAAATGTAATGGCAAACTAAAGGGTCTCATTCTATTACACTGTATAGTGGTGATGCTTTAAATGCAAGCTTGTTTATCTTCTTTTGCCCATGGCAGGAATAGTGTGATTTGCCTATAGTCCATTCTTGGTCTGCCAGTGATCTACCTAGATTATGCTTCTTGTTTATAATGGACTTACCATAAGCTAAAACACTAGCATGGATATCATATCACAAGGTGCTCCAGTGGTTCAAACACTGTAAAAAGTCAATACTCTTGAGAAGAATTGACTTTACTGTACACAATATCTCTGATCCACGCCGTTACCTTGAATTGTGTAAGCATCCAAGATAACAATGTTCCTGTGACAAACAACTTGTAGCTGTGTCGTTACAGAAAGAGAAAAATGAAGCACAGGCCCTCCGCTCCGATTCACCTCACATTTTGAACTCCTTGATCTTTCCACTTGACACAGCTAAAAACCACAGACTGAATTCGATAGTGCACCAATATTATTGACAAAGGCTTTTCATGCAGCTCACAGCAGCCTATCTGTCACACAGCCTGTTGACCAGCCTATTGATTTGTGTAGGGGAGAGGGAGAGAGGGGTGAATGACAGAGGGCAGAGAGGAATGAAGAGGGAGGAAGACAGACATTGAAGAAGAGAGAGACAGCGCAGTGAGTGTAGGAAAGGTAACATGACATAAAGAAGTCAAAGAAGGTCCTTGTCCTAAAGCTGACTGGTGGTGAGGGAAGATTAGTGGGGAAACATTTTAGTTTTGACATCACTCCCAAGAAGAGACAGGAGAGGAAAACTGTGGAAAAATGTCTTGCTTCATGTGATTTCGATGACATGCAGATAGAAAGGGGAAAGAAAGAATGGGTAAAGGAGAGGAGAGGACTGTGGAAAAGATTTCTGCATGATGTCATCCAACAAAAACAAAAAAAAAAAAAACTTGTATAATCATTGACCTGAGCCAACAGATCGCTTTCTTTTCTCCCCCTCTGCCTTGTAGTCCCCTCTCTTTCCCCTTCTCTCCCTCTCTCTCTCTCCCTTGTCCTTTCTTTGTAAAATCAGACTCTCTGGAGAGGGACCAAGCCCTTTGTGAGCAAACAGAAAACAGCTGATAATCAGTGCAATTACTGTGCATGTGTGTGTGTCTGTTTTTTGTGTGTACCCAAGCAACGTACCCGCAAAATCTCTTCAACACAGCTGGAGTCGTTTGGTAGGCTGACCTGGAGAAAACAAAGGAAGACAGAGAGATTGACTTCAACACTATTTATAGCGGCATTACATTGCATGGGAAACAGCAGGGATAGAGTTTTAAGCCACAAAAACAAATAAAGCACATCCATCCACACCACAATTACAACTGACCGCTGACTCGCACGCCACATGTTACAATGACACCTGTGCCTGATTTACCACTCAAACTCAAGAAGAAGATTTTTTGCAACAACAGGTTACTCATTTTAGAAAGATGTAAACAAACAATGGCCTCTCATTTCTAGCTAGCAATAGATTTTTTATTGTCGCTAGAGAATTTTATCATGTGTTGTTAGTTAGCTACTTAACGTAATGTTATGAAAATAAACAAACAAAACGATCCTCACTGGCTAATACAGTATTATTCTTGCAGGGTATGGTAGTGCAGACCTAATGGAACCAGTGCAGGTATACTGCACAATCACGTCTCCTCACAGCCTGGTTGACAAAGCTTAAAAAGTACTCTACTGGATTTGTGTCATTTTTATATTTGTTTCAACTAGTGGGTTAGTAAAGCCTTTTTCAGTTCTAAGGTTTTATGTATCAGGACATAGTAACAGTAATCTGGTTCTTAGCAGGTCTTAAAACTAGGCAAATACAACCTCAGATTAATAACAAAACATGACATGTTACACTGTGTCATTATTATTAAACTAATCCAAAATGCAGAAGCAGTGTGTGAAAAACTAAGTATATACTTACTGCTTCCATAGGAACTAAGAGGGTAAGTAGCAGCCAGGTGCTGCTAATCAAATACACTTGATTAATTGATCATCAACAAATCTATAAAAGCAGAGGTTTTGGCAGTTTGCTGGTTTGGAGCATTCAGGTGTGTTGTAATACAATGCCAAGGAGGAAAGATATCAGCAATGATCCTAAAGAAACAACTGTTGCTGCTCATCAATCTGGGAAGGGTTATAGGCCTTTTCAAAACTATGTGAAATCATCATTCTACAGTGAGAAAGATTATTTACAAGTGGAAAACATTCAAAACAGCTGCCAATTTTCCCAGGATTGGACGTCTCAGCAAAAAACCCAACAGCTGCATATCAGACTCTACAGGTCTCAGTTGGCATGTTAAATGTTAAAGTTCATGACAGTACAATTAGAAAAAGACTGAACAAGTATGGCTTGTTTGGAAGCGTTGCCAGGAGAAAGCCTCTTCTCCCTAAAAAGAACATGGCAGCACGGCTTAAATTTGCAAAGCTGCATCTGAACAAACCACAAGACTTCTGGAACAATGTCCTTTGGACAGACGAGACCAAAGTGGAGATGTGTGGCCATGATGCACAGTGCCACGTTTGGTGAAAATCAAACACAGCATATCAGCACAAACACCTCATACCAACTGTGAAGCACAGTGGTGGAGGGGTGATGATTTGGGCTTGTTTTGTAGCCACAGGACCTGGGCACCTTGCAGTCACTGAGTCAACCATGAACTCCTCTGTATACCAAAAGATACAGAGGAGTTCATATAAAGTACTAGAGTCAAATGTGAGGCCAAGTGTCTGACAGCTTAAGCTTAATTAAATAAAGCCATCCAACAGGACAATGATCCCAATCACAGCAGCAAACCTACAACAAAATGGCTGAAAAAGAAAAGAATGTGAAAAGAAAGAAGATCATGAAAGAAGATGTTGCAATGACCCAGTCAAAGTCCAGGCCTCAACCTGATTGAAATGCTGTGGAGGGACATTATGATAGCTGTGCATAAACCAATGCCCACAAACCTCAATGAACTGAAGCAGCGTTGTAAAGAAGACACAGTGCTTCTGCATTTTGGTTTAGTGTTTAGTGAAATTAATTTTTGCCATTGTAACTGGCGGTTCCAGGGGGTTTGAAATATTGGCGGTTCTGGTGTTAAAGGCTAAAGTCAGGAAGCAAAATCCTCCTGTGAGGAGTAAACACTTGAATGTATTAAAAGAGCTGGACACAGCACCACAGGTCTGTTGTGAAATTTTCCAAACGATCATTTGAGTACTGCCCAAGCAGGATTTTTGTTATCGACCACCATTTTTAAAGAGCTGTTGACAGGATAACTCTAGCTGCCACGTGAGTTGTAATATTTGTAAAATCACCCCATTGCAGAGTATTTATGACTCATGGCAAAGTTGTAAAGTCTATAGGCCAGCCAGTGGGCTAAAAGGTTAATGTGCAGAGACAAAAAAAACAGGTACGTGATTTTCATTTACATCAGTACACACCATGTTTGAGTCCTGTTCTGTCTAATACAGCAATGAGTAAACAGCACAAAAAAGACTCAGACTCCAGCCTTACTTTGCAGCATGTGCACTGGTATGTATTGTTGGTATGTATGTAATCAAGTTGGTTAATTATGTTTTCTTTGGGTCTTGGGTGAAAAAAATCAATCATTAGCATGCTTGGCTAACAAGCTTACTACTTATCCTAATATTAGCTTATGTTAGAAATCAACATTATGAAACCGTTTCTTCCACTTGTGAGTACTTGTTTTTGAAAAAAAAAAAAAAATAAGAGTAGATAACACAAACAGACTTTTTAACTTCCAAGAAGTCCTTTATATAATTGTACACAATTTTAGCATGTGGAGAAATTCAAAGCTCTTCATGCCTGCCATGTCTGGTTATAGTTATTCCACCCTCTGCGGTTCAGTCAAGGTCAAAGCATTCATACTTTTCAGAACATTCATTTTAAATTCTCTCATTGTTTTTTTAATGTGTGTTAACACATCGAAAGTCAAAACACTTGTGTACTATAATGCAATACACTGCCGCCTCGCATTCACCCTCCTCATTATATCTGAGTGACTGATAAACACGGACTTGTGCAGAGGAAAGACATTTCGAAAAATGAGTTATTTCAGTTTTAAAATTCAAAAAGAGCCATGAAATTCCTGTGGTTTGGCCTGTGTTGTGTGAACCACAGGGCTATTTCAACTCCACAATTTGTTGGACTGCCAGGAGGAGAAAGAAAGAGGCTGTTTGAGGTTAGACATATGCATACTCTGATTAACCAGTTCAGTGGCTGCGTACTGCTAATCTGTGTTAACATGCCCCCTTGTCAATAAAGTCTTCCTTTGTTAACAGGAGTAATCTGCACTAAGCACTAAGCAACATTATAGCAGATGCCCAGGACATCAATTCAAACAGGCCTGGCAATTTAGAATGGTCGTAGAAACCTAAATAAAGTATTCATGTCAAACTACACAAACAAAAAATAAGTTTTTATAGCTAGAAGTCTTTGCCTTTTCAGTTCAGCCAAAGTTCATATTGCTGCACACGCAAAGTAAAGAGTTTTTCTTCTATTTACTCCAAACAAATTGCCACTGGTGGAAATACACAACTTTGTTTGCTAAAACCTAAAAGATACAAGAAAAAATGTCCACTGCCAAATTATTGCCTCACAAAAAGTAATTGAAAAGAAAATAAAGCAATTCGCTGGGTCAGATCTTGGCTTAGATCAGTCCAACAAACAGGCTCATTAAAGAAGAAAGAGTGTGAGGAACAGCAAGTCTACAGCAGAAAAACTGAAAGGCTCAGAGACTCTGAGGCAAATTCACTGTAGAACTCTAACATATCACACCAACATAACCTCTGTTACACACCATTACTAATAGCACTAACACGAACAGAGGAGCAATTTAGTATAAACATGATGAGAAGGATGACATCATATTCAGCCTTAAATCACAGACTGTTCAAACAACAAAAGGGACTCTGGCCAGAGAGACTGCTTGAGCTCACCAACGAAGCATCCATTTGTATGTTTTCTAGACATGAGCCGTTACTCTGCAGCAGCATATTAATTCAACAGTAAGTCAAAAAGAAACCAGTGTGGGAGGATGAAGATGTGTGCCCCCCCCCCCCCCCCCCCCCCCCCCCCCCCCCCCACCCCCCCCACCCCACCCCCAAACCCCACCCCAAC
>VUQI01034657.1:8554-20360 GCA_015106735.1 Paratilapia polleni
AAAGCTTTAGTGGGCATCATACAGGCTGAATATCACTGCCTTTGGTGAGTAAACTGAACCTTTGTGTAAAAACAGCAGAGCTCCCCTTGATTACCAAGTGCAATAGAAGTGCTATTACTATTACAGATTTTTGAATTTGTTTTGGATTCAATTTGAAGTGTTTTTTGAAGATTATAATACAACAATGCCTTATTATAGGGCTTGAAACGCTTGACCACTATGCATTTAGGAAAGTAAATTTTACTTTTATGTCCCTTGCTGTCAATATAATGTCAGTGGAGGTGTTTGATGGTGTGAGAAGAGTTGAGATGACCTGTGCTAGTCATTTAATTAAAAATCCATCTGGTTACATGTGCAACCAAACAGCGCTCTTTGTTTTTCATGCTATTCTATCCCTCTAATTACTTTGTGTGTCATTAGTGCTGCATATACATTGCAAGTACAGATTACAGCTCAGTGCACGGAAGCTTCTTCCTCCTAATAGGCGCAGAGATGCACATATACACACACATCCATCCCAAAAGTGATTACTGAGGGTGGGAGAGGTGGAGAAAATAAGTGTCTTGTCTCTCTTCCAACTTCTTTCCGGGCAAACAATCAATGATGGCCCAGCAACAATTGAGTTACAATCATTTAGTGTTTTCCGGCTCAGCTTTGATGCCGTCTACTTCCAGACGAGGCTTGATGGGACGGGGGAGAATTGAATTAACTTAAGTCACAAGGGGAGAATGGCACCTGAGAGCTTTGGTTATTCAATAAACCACCTTTCATTCACTTGCTCTCTTCTCTTGCTTTTCCTCTTTCTTTTTAACTCACTTTCCCCAGCGTCCGCGCATTAAATGCCTGGTTTCTTGAAGACAAGGTGAAGAGAGACACAACACCAAGGAGAAAACAAAGTCTCTAATCCACACGGCAGACCTGCCGTCTTCACCAGCTGATTTCACTTGTTTGCTTTTGTTGACTGTATATTGTCTTGACTTGCGGGTGTTTAAAAATCTTTAAAGGATTACATGGGTATTTCGAGCAATTTCCTCCACTAAAAAGAAGCTTTTGCTTGCTTGTTTGTTATTGCCATTGTCAAGGACATCCTGTCCAATAATTGAATTGAATGAAGTAATTATACTACTCTGTGGTACACAAAACCTTTAGCAGCTTAATTGAAATTTGAAGCTTGACAAAAATGTGTTTACATTTAGTTTTGTTGTTGTCATAGAAATAATAAAGTTACCCACTTGGGATGTACTGCAAATAAATACAGTTAAAACATGCAGAAAGATAATCCTCCATAAATAGAATTTGTTTTTATAAGACGTTTACATTTGCTTTACATTCTGAGATGAGGATATCACTTTTTAAGAGAGTTCTGGATACATATGACTCCACCTTTGAGCACCTGAATGTAATAAAATCCAGAGATTATTTCTGCAAACTAGAACTCGTATTGAAAATAATAAATTAAGAGTAGAGTGCAAACAATACCTTTCCGAATTAACCATGTTGGGAGCTATAATCTACTAGAAACAGTTTGTAAAACATTTTAGTGATTGCATTGTTAGAATTTCTGTTACAAATTATATTAAAATATTTCATGTTGTCTGCAAACACCTGAACTGTGTATTAGCCAGTTTTTAACTGTTTTGTTATCAAACCGGCAGGTTTGAATTTGAAAAATAAATGATTATTCCTTATTCTATTTCATATTTCTGTTTTGTTGAAGTATGAATCCTTTGAAAACATCTGTGGCTCTGGCTAACCTGCACTATGACTTATCTTAAGAAATTTCTAAGCCAGTTTCTAAGGCAGTGACATACACTGTTGGTGAGGAGTTGCATTATGGGAAGTGCACTCCTGGATCTAGTTTTTGACAAAGATGTACTGAACTCTCTAGCTCTGTGTTTAACTGACATTAACAAATGGATGAGTGTTTTTTTTTTTAAACTTAAGACAAAATAGATTTTTTTCTACTTGGCCCTAAAACCAAATGCAATCTGCTCATTCATAAATTGGGCAAATTAACCGACAGCATAAAACCATAAGTTAAGCGTCTTTTAGACTCTGGGTTAAGCTTCAAACCCCACACTGACTTTATTAACCAAGATAGTAAAGTAAAAGTAAAGTAAATTGCATTTATATAGCATCTTTCAAGATGAATGTCTTGTTACCCAAAAGTAAGTTTAAAGAGATGAGTTGCAAAAGTTCTGTCCCCTTTAGTTCTCAGCCTTGTATGATCCACAGCCAGCAGGCCCTGATCATGAGACCTAAGGGATATATGGATGGAAAAGTTCACTGATGTACGCCGGTGCTTGTCCATGTAGAAAATCAAAACCCGAAAGTGGACTCTGAAGTTAATGGGAATCCAGTGTAACTGACTCACCAATGGTGTGATACGTGAATATTTAGAAGACTTAGTCAGAAGGTTTGCAGCAGTGTTCTAAACAACCTGGAGATATTCCAAGGAAGTTTTGTTAAGACAAGTGAACAATGAGTTGCAATAATCCAGATGTGATGAAATAAAGGCATGAATAACAATTTCTAATTGAAAGTAGGACACAATGGAACTCAACCTGGCAATATTTCTTAACTGATAAAAGCAAGAGCGAACCAGAGATTTAACATGAGCATCCAAAGTGAAAGCTGAGTGAAAAGTTACCCTAAGGTTCCTGATAGAAGATTTAGCAAAAGTGGCAAGGGGCCCTAGAGTTTCAATTACCTTAGGCACAAATCTGTGGAGGGCACAAATGAGGACTTCTGTTTTCTTTTCATTAAGTCAGCCATCCACCTTTTAATAGAGTCTACACACCTGTGCAAGATCTGTAACTTAGAAACATCTTGAGGCTTAAAAGACATGTATAACTGAATATCATCTGCATAGCAGTGATAAGAAATGCCCTTAAAGTGCTCAAAATATGCTGAAGAGGGAGCAGATATAACAGAAATGGTAAAGGCCTCAAAACAGAACCTTGCGGCACACTGCAGGCAAGAGAAGTGGAAGAGGACCTGTACTTAGAAGCAGCCACAGAAAATGATAGTTCAGACAGATATGACGTGAACCACTCCAAAGCAGACCTCAATACACCCACCCCAGTATCTCAGCCTATTGAGCATAATGTGGTCAACAGTATCAAAGGCAGAGGTCAGGTCCAACATCAGCAAAACAGAACATTCTCCTGCATCACTCTGCATCAAAATGTCACTGGAGACTCTAAGAAGAGCTGTTTCAGGGGAATGAGCTCTATGGAAGCCAGATTGAAAATGAAGAATCATATATTTGTCCAAAACAGCTGTAAGCTGCTTAGCCAGAACCTTTTCTAAAATCTTAGTAAAAGGTAATTTTGAGATTGGTCTATAAGGAAAGAAGGGTCAAGCTTGTTTTTTTCTTTTGCTTTTTCTTTTTTTTTTTTTTAAGAGTGGGTGGATGACAGCTTTCTTAAAATAAACAGGGACTTGACCGGAGATCAGTGAACCATTGATTATAGTGAGCACACAGGGATAAATAGACTGAAAGACATGTTTGAACAAAGATGTGAGTAAAATGTCGAGAGAGCAGGAGGATGTTTTCACTGAATCCACTAATTTGACCAGCTTAGGTAAAGAAACAGGTAAAAAAAACCTTCTAAAATAACAGGTCGAGCTGGGGTAGGAACAGAGAGTGAAGATGTCGAAGGAGAAATATTATTTCTCACATTACAGATTTTTTTCTACAAAGAAAGTAAGAAAGTTTTCACAATCTTCATTTGAAAAAATTGGGACTTCCAATTGGTGGAGCAGGAGTAGCAATATCTCTAATAATGTCAAGTAACACCTTAGGGTTACTGCTGCTCTTTGAAACCAGGTTTGAAAAATAGGCAGCCCTCGCATCTCTGACTGAATTGTTAAAAGAAACTAAAAGATCCTTTAAATGAAGGTGATGAACGTGTAAACAAGTTGCTCTCCACAAGTGCTCAACTTTTCAACAAGAACCCTTTAAACAGCAAATACCGTCATTCATCCAGGGGGAAGAGTTTGAAACAGGACCAATCTCATCTTAACAGGACATACTTTATCTAAATTGGAAACACAATGGTCAAAAGATTTGTTAAGAGATCTACATCATTATAAGGAAAAAAAAATAAACTGAAAGCATCAGAAAATTTATCATCAGAAAAACAATTTCAAATGTGAGTGCTAACCACACAGTGAACAGGAGAGAGAGGCACATGAAAAGACAAGTTAAAAAGAACACAGCGATGATAAGAAATAAAAATGTCCTCAGAACAAATTCAATCAATATTTAAACCCAAAGTAAAATCAAGGTCCAGTGTGTGTCCTTTGCTGTGTGGGGCCAGACACATGCTGGGTAAAATGAAAAGAATGAAATGAAATGAATAGAATCCATGAGCCAGGTAAAAGAATCCATAGCCTTCTTTCATCTGGGGAATATTGCCAAAATATGAACAGCATGGTTATGAAAAACTTGTTCATGCATTCATCTTTACTAAAGGTTTTATTAGTGCAATACTCTTTCTGCTGGACTACCTAAAAAGAGTAGGCTCAGTAGGCTGCAGCTTATAGAGAACCTTGTTGGAAGGTTATTAACTACAATGAATCACTAAAAGCATATCAATCCAGTTTTTTAGCAGAGCCCCACTGGCTTCAAGTATTCTACAGAACTGATTGTAAAATACTCTTAAAATACTCTTGTACATAAAACCTTAAATGTCATTTCATGTCCCAACTCTCATTCTTTCAGCCTTCCCTAAAAATTTTCCAAATTGTTACATCCCCCAATATTCCACACATAGAAGAATTGGGGGTGCAGCGTTTGCCATGTATGCCCGCAAACTGTGGAACAGCCAATCTCAAAAGATTATGGAAGCAAATTTTAAGGACACTATCAGAAAAACTCTTAAAGACACACTTCTTTTATCTTGTATTTAACTGGTGCTCTTACTCGAATCTAATTCAAGCGAGAAATGGTGCTTTTTATAGTACCACTGTACAGGTGTACTAGCTGGTAGGTTGAGCACATTTATTTATATAGGCAGATACAGAACAGATGTGCATTTATTTCATCACTATCATATTGGGCTTCTGCTTATACAGCGTATATGGTATATGTTCCTGTGTGTATGGGGCACTGCGTCCATCTCCTTCTTGCTCGAGCTTCAGTCTGTTGAGGTAATGAAGATCAATGAGAGGAAAGGTGGAGGCCGGCCGAGATCCAGGTACTGTCTCCCTGTTTCAGGCCAAAGCTCTATCGATCCTCCTGTGCTCCACTCTGCCAGCATCTGATAAAGGGCTTCTGTACACACACACACACACACACAAGCACACACTCGCACTTACTCATGTGTACTACCAAAGAAAAACACCAAGTTGTTGGGCTTACTCCCTAATGCTGGCCAAAGAGTTAAGCCTCCATCACACTTTTACAGTTTTCTGCACTGTCTCAAGCACCTGAAGGAAAATGTAGAGCTCACATTTCATCATTGTCAAATAATGCTAGCTGAGTATAGCTATTTTTCACACTGCAAATTGCCTTGTGGTGGTGTTGCCTTCAAGTACTCTTTGTAATCTCCTACTTCACAATACAGACGATGGGAACAGAAGTCTATCTTGCATTCAAGTGCTGTTTTGTTGGCAATTACAAGAGAATGCAATCTGCAATAACAGCAGACAATCTTAATGGCAGTTATAATATCATGGATATCAGCCTGCAGCATTGTTATCTTGTAGAATGTGAAAGAAAGGTAGAGTACAGGAGTGGATGCTGTTAATGATTTTTTATGTGATTACAAAAGAAGAGAGTTTTAATACATTTTATATTCACATCAAATTACCAAAAGTATTTCTAGGCTATAGTACACTTCATTTCCAAAAATAAAGTCAGTACAAGGTTCCTATGTTTAATTTAGAATATAACAATGAAATATAAAATATGTATAAAGATAACATATAAACCACTGAAGCTGCTCTTTTTGAATTTTTTGCCAGGAATGTACTTAAAAAAATGTTGATACTGTTACATGTTTACCACTGTGTTGGATCAACCTCTTCTTTTAACAACACTGTGTGTCTGAGAACTGAAGCGAAAGGAAAATATTTCTCAGGGCCTCCTTTGTGGTATAGCGTTTCATAATGTACTATGTGTTCAGTGGGTGACAGGTCTGGACTGCAAGCAGGCCAGTTTGGCAACTGTACTTTTTTTTTTTTTGCACAGTCATGCTGTTTAAGATGGAATCTGGCTTGGAGTTGTTGTGGAAGGACTGGTAAGTGGAATGGTACTTATATAGCATGTTTCTACTTTAATCGAGCACTCAAAACGCTTTTTACTATAAGCCTCATTCACCCAGTCACACACACATTCAAACAGTATCTCAGTATCTTGCCCAAGGATACTTGGACATGCAGACTGGAGGATTGGTAGATGACCCACTTTACCTCCTGTGCGAAAGCCCCTGAAAATTGCAAGGATGGCAAAATATGTTGCTCCAACACCTTTATCTTATATAACATTCATGATGCCCTCACAAATGTGTAAGTTATCCATGCCATGTGCACTAATGGACCTCCATACCAACACGGATGCTGGCTTTTGAACTGTGTGCTGGTAACAAGCCAGATGGTCCCTCTCCTCTTTAGCGGTGTCCATGATTTCCAAAAAGAACTTCAAAGTTTTCTGTTTATATTTACCAATAATGGTTTTCAAAAGTCTTCCTGAGCCCTAGGTAAGACTTTCAGGAGTCTTACCATTGCCAATGATACCATTTCCAGAACTGTGCCTATTTTTAATGCAGTGCCACCTTAGGCCAGTATTGGTTTTGATGAATACTATGATCATGATCAATATGATCATGATTAAGATTTTTTAAAGCAGCCCTGGAGGGTGAAAATAATGTGTAAAAATTGTCTAATAAGATATCCCCAGAGAAGTAAGAAGTTGAAGTAGAAATCTCATGAACATGCTCTCTCCTGATAAATACACTCAGCTAGGATGGCTACAACAGGACAAAATGACAGAGGTTCCAAAGCTTCTAAAAGCTTAGTTCAGCTGACCCAATCTAGTAAAAAAAACATTGCATCTACGGGTTATTAATTTATATTTGGTGGTTTGGCTCTATTCTTCCAATTGCATACCTGGCAAGCCTGAGGTGGGGAGAGCAGTAACAAGATCCACCTAGGGTACGGAACAGAGCGGGCATCACAACAGGCACAGCAACAGACATGACACTGACTGTCAGACACAGCATGAAAAGGAGAAACTGGGGAGGATGTAGATTGCAAAGCGGCTTGGGGAGGACACAACTGTAGGCAAGCTAGAAGGAGCTCAACTAGTGTGCCCTATAAGATTTGACAATTTGATGCATAGAAGGTTAGCGGCTGAGCCATCAGGTGATAGGGGCTGGCATCGAGATCAGCTGTTATTAACTAGGACTGTTGAGAAGCAAGGCCATCAGAATAAGCTGGGCCAAGGGGCCTCCCCATTGAAAAAGCAGATCACAGTAGAATCATTTAAATCGCTCTCATTGACTGTAGACATTAAGGCACTGAGTGATATAAGGAGGGCAAAGGTTTCAGTGCTAAGGGTGGGGTTTAGACCTCAGAGGGTTAAATCACATCTTGGCATTTTTAAGGACATTTTCTGTGTTGTTTCAATACATGACAGTTTCATGTGGTTTCGTCCCATTTTGTAGAGATTACTGCAAAGTAGTGGAGTGCTGCTGACCTTGCACATTAATGATTTGTATGTGACCCTGCCTTGCCAGTCTTGCATGTCAGGTATGCGATAATGTTTGAAAAAACAAGGGTTAAACAGTACTTCAGGGCAACTTTTGTAAACCTTTTACATTTTTATAAAATGTACAAAAATTTAAGGTACCATTTGTACAAGTTGTAATGCACCGTTCATGCGAAATGCTAGTAATCGAGACGGTTGCGAAACATTGCCTGACCAATTAACAGTTGGTATTAAAAGAACTGTGCAATAGCTTTTTTGGCAAGCGGGCGCTTGACACTTACTGTGTAAGTGTAGCATGTGTGCATATTGGTTTGTCCAGTACTTTGAATGAATGCAGCTTTAATAGCTACTACATGGCCTTTACAGTATCTGTATAATGATATCCAGACTGGAACAAAATTTAAGGACCTTGAATGAAAGGATAGTAGTGAAAGATCTCACTACATTTAACAGCAGTGCCAAGTTCCAACTCAAAATCCTCAAATGATCACATCATCCCCAAATGCCTTTTGAAATTTGCCCAAGATCTATCCTAATATGTTCTAAAAGGTGCTAATTGTCTTGACTTTCCCAGAGCTGTATTTCCAAGCGAAATAGTTCAAGAGAGATTAGATAAGTGTACTTTCCAGACAAATAGCTCTTTTTCCTGCTTTATAGTGTTTCAGGCAATTAAAAGAGTTGGTGAATGCCAAAGCCTGGCACAGCACATCTATTTCATTTAAATGAGCAAGGCAGAGAAGCCTTTCCCTCAAATGAATGTTGGCTGGTCCTGGGCCAGTTTTGCATGTCTCCCTCTTATGAAAAAAGTAAGGCCATGCAGGGGATGAAGCTGTGGTCACATCTGAGCCAAATGAGCATAAATTTGCTACACACTTGCAATTAGCTTGACATTGCTGTTAATGCTCTGTGAACTGCACCAACTGCCCCGTGATGCCAAACGTGCGTTGGATTAATTGGCCTAATTAGCACATAAAACATGTTTTTTTTTTCTTCTATATGGTGGTGTGCTTATTCTTATTCAGAAATGCTGGGGTAAAGCCTTTTTTTTTTTACGTTGTTGTGTCTGTGCAAACAAAGACAAAGAGATATTAAAAAAAAAAAAAAAAGTTAAATCAAGCAGGCGTTAGCTCCGGGCAAATGTTAGCCTAAGCCACCCTGTGTTTGCATCTTCCTTTGCCAGAGTGTGTTTCTCTGTCACAGCAGACATTTCACTTTTCTGCCTTCTCATTGTGAGCGAATGAGACAAGAAACTTGAAGACTTGTGGGCATTTCCTAGCTCCAAGCAATGCACCAAGGCTTCTTGTCTCCCCCCCCACCCCTCTTTCCCTTCCTTCTTTTTGCTTTCTCCTGTGGATCTCTCCATCTTCTTATCATCTGTCGTATGAATTTCTCCTTAGGCAACACTTAGGGAGACAGGCAATGCTCTCAAATGGAAGGATGGATGGACGGATGGATGGAGGGCTGGTGGGTGGACAGACAGGAAACACTTGTCCCCCATTACAACAGAGGAGAATCACATTATATGATTCGCATGTCAGTTTTCCTGAGGGCACATGATATGCCCATCACACAGCTCAATCCACTTAGTGATGATGAGGGTCCACTTGTCACATTCACATGAATGTGTGAGGAGAAAAAAGCCCCCGGGGAATCAGACAAACATGCACGATGCGGGTGTGTTGGTGCATCGTTTAAAGGCATGCATGAACACTCAAACAACCCTACAGTTCACACTATTTCTCTCCTGCTCTTCAAAGTTATAAATGGTGCGATTCAATTAACCCTAATGAAAAAAGAGGACTGCAGGAGGTGTGACAGCACTGGATTGTCATGCTTACCCCAACAGTTCAGTTGCACTACCCATTAAAGCTTAACAACCATTGGCTGTATTATCATAAAGCACACAGACAAAGCAAGGTTGGCCCCTTGAGTCATGCACTACCTCTCAGTGTGGTGATGGTGTTATGCATTTTTATGTTGGGCCGAGGCCTCTCTCTAAATAGGGGTGTCATGGGTGTGAGGTTCGGTAACCTTGTGCTTTATTGTCTCAGGGCTGGAAAATGGGTTTTATTCCAGGCTGAAGATGAGATAAGGCTCTGTCAGGAATCCTGGCCTCTCTGCCTCTTACCCTCGCTGCTGGAGGCTTATTGCAGCAGAGAGGACTAACATTCCATCTCTCCCTTGCTCTGTCTTGTATAGATTTTCCCTTCTGCCACTTTCATTACATTTGGCACTTTCTTCTCTGCTTTGACTTTCATGTTCTTTCCTCGCACCCTCAATTTCACCCGTCTTCATTATGCTGTCATTAAAACCAGTTCTGATTTCATTGCGATCATTTATCATTCTGTTGCATGGATTCATTATCAGGATCTTTTACTGCTCCCCCACCCCACCTCCATCCCTTCTGCTTCTCTGCTTTTGTCTTCTTCTCAGTCTGACCCTTCAGTGAAACGCCCCATGTGCATTTGAGATTGTACTGTACTGTGTGCATGCCTCTGTCGGCTTTAGCAAGTCAGAGAAAGACAAAAAGATACAGACTGTGAAAAAAAAAGGGCAGTGCTTTTTAACACTCACACATAATCCACTTCTTTTTTCCTTTCATATACAGCCCTACTCTGACCATTGCTATCTCTGTTACCCTTCATCCTCCCCGTGTCCCTTCACCAGCTGAGACCACGTCCCATCAGGTCACATCTGGTGACAGGCCTCTCTCCTCATAAATTGCTGCCGCTGGATAAATATATGTGCAGCTGTTAGCCTGTGCTCACACTTTACCTTTAAGTGCCGCCCTTTGTCCAAGTTTGACTAGCCATAAATTCTTCCAGGCTTGGGGGCAGGTGGCTGCACTGAATGTGATGCTTCCTGATGTTGTAACCATATTTCTTTCTCATGTAGTGGTGAAAGAAAAGTTTGAAGAAAACATATCAACATATCAAAATGAAAAGATACATTAAAAAATAGAGCTAACTAACACATGATTAACTGTGCTTTAAGGGCTAATTCACCCATGGTCACAAGTGGTGTACATAAAGCTTGATGATGTGTTTGGATAACTGCCCAAATTTCACCCCAGCAGAGGTTACATTAGCATGAAGTGTAAACACCTGTGCTGGGGCTCCCTGTAAAAGTACAAAGGTAAAGGTAACAGGAAAATGTACTGGGATGTTAAACATAGAAATGCACATTATAAAGACTAGTCAACTTTTGCAGTGTCTTAATATATTATTGCCTTAGCATACATTTTCACGGTTAAAAGAGCAAGCATAATTTTAATCTTGCTGCTGTTCCAGGTACAGATAATTTAAGACACTTTATATAATGTTGGGTTGCTTATTTTTTCAAAAGTTCCAGTTAACAAACTCAAAGCCTTATCATGGAAGAGATTTTGACATGCCATTACATTCAAATAAAATAGCTCCAAGTAACATTAGCTAACATAGTGTTGAATGCTAATTTAGCATGTTAGCTAAAGTAGCTGTAGGGGTATACTCAATAATGCTAACATTTTGTGGTGAATTTGATTGTGGGGTAGCCCAGCACTCTTATCTGTGGTCAAAGTAAGCTTACTCAAAACAATTCTTGCCACTCTGAATGTTTTTCTTTTCTTATTATAAAGCTACTCTACACATATCACTCGCTTGGTAGCTGAGTGATACAGTGACACTGACAGGTGTCAAAAGATAGCTTTTTGACATTATACTCTGGCCACAATGTCCATAGTGCGTGTAACCACTCATATAGCTTGATGCACGCAGGCAGCATGGGCAAGGCCATTCAAAAATAGCTAGCTATGACACACACACATGCACATTCACTGAAACTAAACATACTAAGAGTGTGTATGATGTGCATGTGTGTGAATGTGCAAGGCACAGGCTATACATATATATATATAAATTTATATATATATATATATACTGCTCAAAAAAATTAAAGGAACACTTTAAAAACACATCAAATCTTTTTTTCACTAGTTTTGCATTTGGCTAGGGTTGGCGTCACTATTGGTAGCATGAGGCAATACCTGTATCAATGCATGCCCCGACGTTGTCAGGCATGCATACAAGCACGTGGGGGCCATATAAACTA
>VUQI01034657.1:22491-39032 GCA_015106735.1 Paratilapia polleni
ACTTTGCCAGGTATATACACTTTGGCCTTGGAGAGAGAGTGTAGAGCGGGGTGGGGTGTGTGTGTGTGTGTGTGTGTGTGTGTGTGTGCGTGTGTGTGTGTGGGGGGGGGGGGGGGGGGGGAAAAAAAAATAGGAAAAAAAAAAAAAAAAAAAAAAAAGATAAATAAAATAAAAAAAAAAAAAAAACAAAAAAAAAAAAAAACAAAAAAAAAAAAAAAAAAAAAAAAAAAAAAAGTGCAATCTGAGCCCAGAAATCAGACAAAATCCAGGATACTGTTTGTCCCAGAATGTTAAGCTATACATGTTTCTTCCTTTCAAAAAGAGGGCATCTTTTTGGCTGTAGTACATTTGCTTAATATCATGTTGGAAGTAGTTTTTTTTAAAGGTGTTTCATTCAAGAACTCTGCCCTGCTGGCATGCAATGTAAGTACAGTGCAAAGCCTAACCCTAAGTACTTAGTGCTATAAGGATATTTAATGTGCATATATGATATATTCTTGAATTTTAGAGATTCAGACCCAGAATACCCCCCGGCCAGTGAATTAGCAAAACCAGCCTATATGGCTTTAGCCATTTAATGTGAGGTAACCTTTTTGAAAGGAATGTCAAAAAACGCCATTGCCATTTACTCTGGATTTAATTAGTGTCATTGCCCCTCCTGAATTAAATAATGATGCACCTCTTTTTTTAAAATAGTCAAATCAGTTAAAATCATAGTAAAAGTTTTTCTATGGGAAACCTAAAGAAAGTCATGTTTTGGGTTATAAATAATGCACATTTGCTGCACAGCTGACTTACATTCTTTGTGTCTGTGTGTGCGTGACTGCATAAAGAGAGAGCTGTAATCTCACAGAGAATAAACCAAAAGCAACACAAGAAACTGAGATGTGATAGCAGTTGATTTGTCTGCGCTTGCGACTATCACTGGTGGCTTTACCACAGGGTGCATAAGTGGTGCAATAGATCAACACACTTACCCCAAAACCAAATATAACCAGAATGCCAACTTTCATCCCTTTGTGGACAGAGAGGATGTTAATGGGTTGGACAGAGCTGCAGTTAGGCCAGCTGTTCGATCTCCAAAGAACAGGAGCCTGTAATACCTGGAGGGGCCCAAGAAGTTAAAGTCAGGCTGTTTTACAGCTAGAAGAATATATTTTTATGGGGTTTTGTCTCTCATATATACAGTCTTGTTAAAAGTAACAATCCCATGGAAAATGTTGTCTTTCTTTTTTTTTTTTTTAACATTTTGAGAAGCAGTCATTTGATCCTGTGAAACAGTGCCCAGGAATAAAGGTAGTATAGTTGACACCACAAGGAAATTATGCTTTTATATTAATTTTACTTGACAAATATATATGTATTACTTTAAATATAAGATAGGTAAGCATGAGATAACCATACCTTAGTCTCAAAAGCTAGAAGTGCCTCCTTTAGCAAAAATAACTAAAATAGTAATAATAAAGAAACACCCTTCTATGCAAAATTCTTTCAGTTCCATGTTTTTGTCTTTAATGCACCACCAATGTTTTTGTTCTTCTATCCAGAGCATATTATTTCCAAAGGCCCAGTATTTGCCTACATGTTCAGGGCAATCTGGCTGTTTTCTTTTTTGCATCCAGCACTTTGCTCTCAGCCTTGGTCATTTGAAATCTGCCCCACTTGTAGATGATTTGCCTTGCAGTTAAATGATTTATTTACAAAGATCTCCAAATCCCTTGCCAGACAAGCAGATCTTTTTTGCTAAAGGTCACAAAGAGGTCCTTAGATCTCAGCATGAAGACACTACACACTTTAATCTCAAAGAGAACCCCAGGGTTAAATAAGACTGGTTACACATGTCAGTCCCTAAGGAGGTTCTAATCATTAGCACCTAAACTGGAAACCCTGATTTATTTATTTATTTATTTTAAGTTGTGTGCAGATTTCTTTTTTCCATGCTACTTATCTGTTTTTGATAATCTATTTAAATTATGATAAAGACTAAAAATTTTAATTTTGGAATAAATGGTTTTGCATATACCACCTCTAGTCAAAAAAGAGGAGAATGTTTAATTATTCAAATACTGTGTGTAAAAGGTCAATAATATCCATGGACTGCACCTATTTTTTCACGAGTATAAACTTAAAACAGCAAATGGCATGTTGCGAGCTGCTTTTTTTCTTTTGGCCATATGACTGCATATGTCTCTTTCCACTTCTTTGGTGAATCTCACCTCATCCAGACAGTCTGTAGCTCAAAACAAGGTCCAACCACGTGAAATACTTGACATTATCACAAGTGAATGAGTCAGTGAGGGGTTGTTGCAGTTAGATGTTGTTAGCTTTGATTGCCATGTCTGATTGGATGCTCCTTCATACACAAAATCCACCTGAGCCCTGTGCATCACATTACTCCTACTGAATATAAGTCAGGGGTCATTATCAGCCAGTGAATAATGCGAGCAGAGGATGCTTGCGGGACAAGCCACATGTCTTTGTTGTGCACAGTGGAAAGCTCGGGCTGTAATTAAAGAAAGTTAATTTGACTCTTCGTGTGGAGCAAAAGATCTTTTAATCGGAAAGACAATATGCCTGCTTCTAGCCTGATTGATGTTGTAGAATAATGTGTGCCGGCATGTATTTTGTGAGGGTGTGTGACTAATCTATTGTGCAGCTGTGAATGGCCTTCCTAGGACACTCCTCTTCCCCACCTGCCTCATTTGCCATGTAACACCACAGATGTGCTTTATTTTTGCCTCACCTCCCTTATCACTTGACAGCATTTTAGCAAGTGACAGGCTTAATTACCTAAAAATATAATGACACCTAAAAATACACACTGCTACACAAATCTGGTAGAGGGCTATGAAGTCTTAAGCACTGTATCCTGGTAGCAATGTCCACTTCAGCAGCGTAAGAAATAATAAGTGGAATATGACAACACACGGAGTCTGAACTGTGTGTCGTGGGAGAATGATTGATATTAAGATTTCATAAACATGCTTGAAAGATATTGCTTGTCAAACCATATCATGTTATTGCAACTTGAAACATGGTGAGCTGAAAGGCGACCGTGATCATGCTTGATTTGCTGCTGAGGAACAGCTAGCATCTTTGATGCAGCGGAAAAGTATGATGCGAGCAGTCAAATTATTCAAAAATTGTTTCTCAGAGGGGTATGGTGAACTTTTGATTGATGCCTATCCTCATCCTGGAGCAGCGGCGTTCCACGGCACCACTTCGGTTAGTGGTTGGGGGTGCTACTGACAGAGTGAGACTGCTCCCTGGCTCAGTGAAGCTGAGCGCCAGCTCTTGGATTCCCCCTCCTTCTGTCACCATGCAGAGAGTCTCAGCTCTCTGTCTTGGTGCTTTTCTAGGTCAGGACGATCACAGCACTGCAGCAGCAGAACACACACTCACGCAGAGGTGAAGCGCATCCTCACAGATAACAGTAATCACACACATTTATGTGAACATATTTGTGCAGTGCCCACGCACATGCACAAATGTATGAATGCACAGAAAAAAAAAAGCATAAAATGCCTTTGATTTATGCAGCAATTTGTCTTGTCCACTTCTTTTAAGCCTGTGATATGGTCTTTTAGAAGAGACAGAAACAGCTCTATTCTAAAGACCAGCATGAAACATTATACAAGGTCAGTGGGGGTGTACTCAAGCACATCTCTTCTGTTGTTCATACACTGAGCACTTAGAGCAAAACAGCTGGTTGGTGTTTTCTGAGTACTCATTATCGTCTCATATAGTTAAATTAGTTGATACTTCAAAAATGTGTTTGTTTGGTTTTTTTTTGTTTTGTTTTGCTTTTAACCACACTGCTTCTCCAAAAATGAAAATTCTAATGATAAGATATGAGTGGTAAGAGCCGCATTTCAAGTACATTCATGAGAACATATTCCACACTCTGTCCCCATGTTATTTTGCAACATGTTCTTCCACACAGTTTTATCATATGCTGTCACTGACTATTGGAACATGATCTTGATTGATATACCCAAGGCAATAAGAGCAGTGTTAATTAGATTTTGGCTACATTTAAATGTGTCAATAATGCCACAAGATGTTGATTTGCATGAACAATATGATTGAATTAATTTAGCCCAAACTAGCAGACCAATAATCCAAAGAACAGTCCTCGTACTACATCAAAGCATTTTAAAAATAAGCATTAAAGCATTAAAATATATTTTTTTAAAAACTACACTTTTGACAAGTTGGAAATGAAGCTGTGATGAGTAATACTGTCAAGGGCAACAGCAACATGCGTCATGGCTCCCTTAGAATGGCAAAAAGGGGAGAAAAAGATTTTTTTAATAATGTCAGTGTTCACTGTCAGATGATTTGATTGCATCCCAAATCGGGACAATACTAAGTAACGACAGAGTGTGTGATGCACATTTTTTCGTGTGCTTATTTTGTGAGAGTCTGATTGTCAGCCAGCCATAGAGATGCATGGAATAGTTGCACAAATATGTGAAAAACGGTATGAAATTATTTAAATATTTTTTTACAATAAGAGCTCTGAAGGTATAGATTTTGTTCATATTACAAAAGGACCACAGTCCAACAGAGAGCTTTTTCTATTATTCTTAGAGCTGACTGGAGACTGCATAAGTTCATTTACATTAAAAGCCACCTGCCTAATATTGTGTAGGTCCCTTTGGTGCTGCTGATAAGGCTCTGAGGGGCTGTCCTGTGGTGTCAGGCACCAGGATGTTGGCAGGAGAATTGTTTGCTTTGCAACAATCCCACCAATTACTCATTACATTATACTGAGATGATTAATTTAGTTCATTTCATTTGTTAGTGGTTTTAATGCTGAGGTACTCCATATGTTTGAGTCTGGGCTGTCTGTTGATTATTTCCTTGATTATTTATTTATTTATTTGTTTGTGAAATATCAGAAAATAATGAACAAAACATTTGATACAGTAGCTCTGCTAAGACCAAAATATTCAATTTACTGCAATATTCAATGATACAAACCAAAACCAAATCCCGGCCTTTGAGAATTTGGAATTAGCAGATTATTGGTATCTCTGCTTGAAAAACGAATGCAATTGTAAATTGATTATCAGAATAGCGGCAGACAAATTTAGATGTTGTTCCAGATGTGCTTAGATTCTCTAAGTAATTAAAAAAACAACTTTCATAGAAAATATCTTTATTTGCATTCCTGGGTCTGCATGATGTCCCATATTTTTGTTTCTCTCATGGAACATGAGATACTAAAGGAACCATCAAAGCAAAATACCATCTTGTTGAGTCTTGGTTGTGCCAGTAATCATACTGTCAGGAAATTAGGTTCTAGAGACAGAAGAATGATGGGCAGACACAGTAAGATTTGGGGCTCATTCAGAGGAGTACCTTGTTTCTGGGGGAGGCAGAGAGGTTTGTTTACAGAACAAAGAGGCTGCTATTATCCCAAATTAGTAGCAAAGTGGTCAAAGAGCTCCCGCTGATTAACAGAAATGGGTTTGTCAGCCAAATAGCCCCATGCAAAAAATTAACCATCAGTTCTCGAGACACTAATTGATCATTCTCTGTAAACAAATTACGTTATAAGCTTCACATTTCTTTTTATGCATTTTCCAAACCTCTATCCAAAACTGCCTTTCATTCCAGGCACCGAATCTTTCTCACTAGAAAATGGCTTTTGACAAAGCAGCCACATGAATAGGAGGAAGGATAAAGCCTCAGTGATTTGAACCCTCATTTAAAAGTTGCCGTGTCAGTCCTGGCACACTGTAAAAGAACATTTTCAACCAGCAAGATGGGGATGCATATCAAATGGAGAAGAGTGCAATATTACTGGGAGATGCAGTCCTCAGATGAGACAACACAGTTTGCCATTGAGGGATAAACAGGAGAAAAAGAATGGGAAAAGCTAAACAAACAAACATAAAAACACACAATAATGAGCATTCCCTTGACTGGTTTGATTGCATAACTTATCAGCTTTCACCACTGTCTTTTTAGCCCTCTCCCTCGAGTCCCTGCTGTGCAAACTTTGCAAGCAGAAGTTTGGTTGTTTTGTGGGCCGTTTCCTCAATACTGGAGGAGAAAAATAGAGTTTGCAGATTATCATCTGTCATGTCTGAATGTGTCCTGACAAGAGTACCAGGAAGGGTTTATCAGACGACAGAGTGATGAAGCAATATTTGATCACAGATGAATGGGTGGAAGGTTGGATAAAGAAGAGATACAGTGTGGGACATGCAATTTAAATGAAGCAGTTACTTTCCAGAAGCAGTATTTTCTAGCAGTAAGATTGTTTGATGGTTTTATTGTTTAGTGGAGACAGCAGAGGCAAACTGATGCTCAGTTTGACTATGAACCCAATCAGTGTGTTATCATCACACTGTATGGTGAGACATTCTAGTTAAATCCATATGCTTCAGACCTTTCAGAGGCTCAACGACGCTTAGCCTATTCCCTAACCGCTTGTGCCACTGCTGCACTCGTGTACACAGTGATTTTCTGAGCTATTCATCTGCTCATTTCTGTTGCTCCAACTGTCACAGAGGAGGTACATGAGGTTGATCAGTGTGTTTGTGCGCATGTGTGTAGATGTGGGTCTTCTTGTCCCACCATGGAAAGCCACAGAGACCTAACAATAATGTGGCAAAGTTGCTCAACATGGCGTGAAATGACTTTATTGCGTTTTTACATTAAAAGGACTGATAGAATACATTTCTAATAAAAGGACCACGGTGCCCGGGGGAGCAGGCATGGGGTCTGCCAGTCATGCGAGGTGACATGCGAGTGTGTATTTTTGTGTGCAAAAGAAAGTGTGCGTGTAGAAAAAGAAGAGAGCGACAGGGTAATCAAAATGGTACTGAAAGCAAATGAAACATGTCAAATTTGCACTGTGACGTTTTCTGTCTCAAGCACACACACGCACGCACGCTCTCAAGGACACATCACGACTATGTAATGGGGCTGATAAGTGTTAAGTTGTCGAGACGAACATTTAGGTTTCCAGGAAAAAATGGATTACCTGTTAAAATCATGACAAGGGGGTGAATGTGTACATGAACAAGGTGCAATGAGGTCCGTTAAGGGACTGATAGTGCAGTTAGAACATATTGGTGTGTTACTGAGGGACTAGTTTTCTCTGTGGTACATTAACTAGACAGATTTCTTGGAAAACAAGGTAGATGTTTTATATTTAGTCATAATATTTGGCCTTTCTGATAATTGTTTGTCCACCATGACTGTGACTGCAAGATGAAACGTGTCGTCAAGTTCGCAGTTGTTGACCACTATTTTAGTCCATGGAATGCTCTTCGTGAGGATCTAATTTACCTGATGCTGCCACTGAGGAAGGCAGATTGATCAGGAAGGGAAAAAAAGAAAATACAAAGATAGCATAATTATACAATTTTTTTTTCCTTCTTCTAATAATTTCTGCTGGGATCTGAGAAAACAATATTTTCTGCCAGTCAGGAAATGTTTTCCAAATAAATGGGTTTTATTGTTGAAGTCCTTGTTTAATCCAGAATTATTTACAACAGTCATCTAAACCATGAGCAGATTGTTGTAAATCTGAGACTTTCAAAATAGTGGTGGCAACAAATCCTTCTAACAGTAATTGCTAACTGTAATGACAGTTTCCACCTCTAAAGTAGTTCCTAGCTGTCTCATTCATAACTTGAACTTGCTATTGATTTTAACTATATTAAGTTCAGATCTCACTGCAGACTTAGAACAGCCTGCTCAACAGTTCAGGAACCATAACCACAATTATGGCCTGAAGTAATGGCTCATTTTTCTAGCTGAAAATTGCCCTTTCAGCAGTCCAGAAACAAAGATTGAAGTGAAGCACTGTTCTGCTGCTGAATTATGACATACACTTGAACCAGTTTTGGGCATGGATGACTGTTGCAAGATGAACTGCTAACAATAGGACTTGGGTTCATATGAAGTCAGCAAAATATCCAGATTTGTGAAGCTAGCAAAATGTTTATCAAAAAGACAATGAACCCAATTCATCTTACCTCCCTAGTTTCATTAGCAGGGAATTTGTAGAAACATTCATGCAGCAGGTATCCACCACTGCTTTTCAAACAGTTTAGCTAACTGCATCAGGTTTGTTTCAGGAGAATCATATTGTATGTTAGTGTAAGTTCCTTTGGGCAGTGATTACAAAATCATAGACTGTAAAAGATGGATGTAGCCACTGTGACGTCACCCATTTGTTTTGGACTCATTTTGAAGCTTCAGCATTGGCCTTTTGGCTGCCAGTTAGTTTTCTGAGCCAAATGTGACCATATTTGGACTGGATTGATGCTTGATCAAAATCAAATGTCATTCGAAACTTAACTTGAAAATGTTAAACTTACTGAAATAGATTTGAAAAGATGAATGCTGGGTTAAATTAATACTAGATTTATTTTCTAAATTTCATCTCGTAATGGGAAGACTGCTGTAAAAATGCAGAAAAGTTTATATAGTAATGTACAATTCTTTTAAAAACAGTTGAATACCGTAAATGGTGATGTCTTAAAATATGAATATTACGCTACTTTACACTAAATTTATGGTATAATATAGCATTTTATTACAGTCCACCCTGTAACTGGTCTAAGTGAAATCCAGTAACATTATACTATTCAGAACACGGCGCAAAGACATAGAGATGCGTAAAAGTTCAAATCAATAATTTAGCAATGTTGTGATGGTTTTTTTCAGATGTTATATTCATATTTTGATTGTTGTGGATGACAAGGACAGGAATAAGGTTTAGCTGGCAATGGACTGCTCTGACCAAGAAACTGTACTTTTATAGATACTTATATAGACAGAACTTAAAATAATCCATTTTCCAGTAATAAACTATTTATTATAATTTGACTTTTATATACTAAACAGCACAGCACTATCTATCTACCTATCTATCTATCTATATATATATCTATATATAGATATATATAGATATATGTGTGTGTGTGTGTGTGTGTGTTTAACAGTAAGAAGGAAGAGTTGTAGAGTATGTATGCTGTAGGATTACAGTTTTTGACAAATCTAGCTGCCAGCTTTAGTTTAACAGTGAAATTTGTTTCTCCTATGTTGCAAGCCACTAGAATTATGATTTGCCCGTTCACTTTGTGGCTGGACAAGCATTACTCCCAACCTGCTAATATGTGTCATCAACCTACAAAGACAACCGTGAATATATGTCATTTTTTCTTTGTCCAACTTTAACAATTTGTACTTTCACATTCCCCTTCCCCTGACATGTGATAATGCTGTCAGCCCTCTCCAGAAACCCTAATGTCAGACAGACGCTTAATTGCCTGGCAACATGTGTAAATAGCCCATCCTCTGGTAGAGAAAAGCTAATGTGAGCTGAACTCCATGGCCAGAGGGACTCTAACACATAATGTGACCTATTGCAGCAACACCAGTGTGACTAGACCTGCCTAATGTGTGACTGCGTGCATGACAGCAAGTGACACAGAAACAGAGAACGAGACAGAAAGTGAGGAAGAGAGAAGCAGAAAAAAAAGACTTAGGTTATCATCATCACAAGGCTAATCACTAACATCTGCAGTGCACTGTCGATCGGGAGAAAGGTAGGAGACCATTTAGCAGAGCCCTATGTGTGTGTGTGGGTGCATGAACACTGCTACCGAAGGGTTATTTTTAGCAAGACTATTGAGGGCCAAGGCAAGTGAAGCAGCAGTAGGTGTCATTTGGTAAATTGCCAAAGGGCCAAACAACCAACAAGTGCCTATCAGTCAAACAAGGCAAACCTCCATTACAGGATTGTACAATGGAACCAAAAATATATTTTCCTTTCTCAGTCATCTCCTTTACTGTCTTTTACTTTCTGCTCTGTCCCTGCTGACCTATGTCACTGCCTGTGCTGATAATACTGAAGAGAAATGTAGCAAAGCAAAAGTAAATCAAGACCATTTTTGTAGTTTTGAATCATTTCCAATACAAAAGGTTATTTTAAGATTAAGCTGATTACACTGGAAAATCAGTTCACTGTTCTTGATTGTTTGATCCTTGCACACTTGTTGCATTTCTGTTCTCATGATCTCTAAATCCTAGAACCTGCTGTAGAGCTGTATTGTAGGCTCCAAGGTTTAACTTCAATTGTTGGACTCTTTCAGTGAATAACCTTGATGAATGATAAGGATAAAGGTAGCATTATATAACATGGTACTTTGGTTTAAAGACTTGTGTGGAAAAGGAAACGTGCAACAAAAGCAATATGGAATTTGAAAGTATTACTTTTTCTTACATATATACACACTAGGCAGTGCTATGCAGTAGTGAGTTTTGGATTGGGTTTGCCTATAGGGATGTGCAGGGGTGAAGACCCAATTTAGGACAGACAGATGTTGTTACAACAACAAAAAGAGCCTTTATGGCTGTGATAAAAGTCCCAAGAAATCCAAAATCCAAAAACAAAACAGGTATCCAGAAAAAGGGGCATGAGGTGCAAAAAAGAGACACTGGCAAACAGATGATCTAACAAAGTACAAAAGGAAAGACAAGACTACATTTAAACAAAGGACTAATTACAAAACAAAAGACAAAGGCAGGAAAAAAGCACAGGTGGAAACAATCAAACACAAGTGAAACAAATGAGGGCTGGGCAGTCATAAAGGAGAGCAAAGAACAAAAGCAGGAAGTAAAACTTCCAGAAAGTAAAACTAAATACAAGAGCACACACTGGCTAATCCTCCTTTCTGACTTTCATAATGACCTTAATTTACAAAATGAACTTCTTGTTTCATGCAGTATCACCTGGAACTGTCAGGGGTCCGGGCTGGCTGGTGGTGTGTGTGTTTGTGTGTTCCTATGTTTTCCCTATCCTGCAGGTGGATGAGTGGGCAGGCCGCACCTTGTCTCCACCTTGGGGTGGAGCCATGTCTTTGTTCAATCCTGCACACCTGGGAGCCATTGGGTCATCAGAGGGCTGGGTACTTAGACTCTGCTGTGACTGTGGTTCTCCAGCAGATTGTTCCGACCATAGTAGTGGTAAATTGGCTTCCCTTTTTGCTACCCGTTGCATAGCATTTGCTACGACTAAATCCTGTCCTTGTCTTTCATTCCCCAGTACCACGGTGGAGGAACCAGTTCTTGTCAAGGTTGCTTTTTTTGGACTTCACTTGCCTCGCTCCAGCAGAGCTCTCAGCAGTCCGCTGTTCGCCCCACCACCTCAGCCCTCTGTCCTACGTCCGTGCCTGCTACACTTGGACCCACACCTGCCTGCCCACTCTCCACTGCACCTGCATTAGAGGTTCTGGATCGCCAGCCAGCTCTCGGACTTCCCCCCCCTCCCGCAAACTATTCACCTGACACCAAGTAAGGTCTCGCATTCATCATCCTCTATCTCCGCTCACCTCGACCCTGACTAAATTCTCCTTCACAGACTCTCCCTGATTGCCACTCTCATTGTGTTGCCAGTATAATCATTCCCCTTGTCATTCTTTGTCTTATCAATAAACCTTGTAAACTGTACGGACTGTGGCTTGGTCTGCTTTCTGGGTCTGCCTAACCTGTAGCCATGACAGAAACTAGTGAATGAGCCCTTTAAGTCATTAGGAAGTTGTTTATTGAGATCACAGAAAAAGTGAGCCAAAGGCTGTTTTCACACAGTCTCCTATTGAGGTTTTGCAGACATATGACCGCTAACCATGTGACGTCAACTCGTCCTGCATTTTGGACATGTCACAGTCATAGTGGCAGTGTACAGTCAAGTGAAGGCCACAGTCACACAGGCCTAGAGACCCCTTGACAACCACTGGTTGTGAGGTAAAAATGTGTATTCCCCAACCAGTTGGCAAAAAACTCCTTGTGATTGCTTTGGTCACTAACAGATGCTGCGGTAGTTTGTACGGAACACACTGATTTATCTGCAAACACTCGCAGGCTAGTTTCCAGAAGCTGAGACTGTTTGCCTTTAAAGTAAAAGTTGTGCCTTTTGAAACATGTTGACTTCAGCAGTAAGGTACACCTTTTACTTTAAGAACGTTCTCTGTTTCCAATTTGCGTCACACTTTTTCAAGTTTTACTGTTGCGTGGCTAGTGGTTAACGAGTGTTTGCAGACACGTCAGCATCTTCTATGCAAACTACAGGTGACCGCAGCAATCTGCTAGCAACCAAGGCAATCACAAGGAGGTTTTTGGTGCAGCCCCTCTTTGCAACCGATTTCGCCTAGCAACAGCCAGCAGCCTCCAAGAACCACTCAGGGAAAGCACATTTTTCTCTCGTGACCAGTGGATGTATCAAATTATGCGATAAACCTCTATACAAGCAAAAGCCTTTTTTGTAGCCACAGGGGTTTCACTCTGATCTGCTGGCCATTAAAGAGAAAGTAGGTTTAAGGCACTTCTGTATTGGCTTCAGTTTTCACACCCAGTAGCTACATCCATCTTTTATATTGTCTTTGGGAATACTGAAGGCAGGAGAAACTAGAAACACAAAGAAACTCCTAAGTTGTCTTCCTTTTATTTAGGAAGTAATATTGCTGACCTATTTTTATTCACTGCATATCCTGAAATACCCCCTAAATGTATTCGATTTGTGTAATTTAGTAATAAACTAAATCACTACATCATCAGCATATAACATTAGACTGGATGCATACTTGAGGTTCTGTTACTGTATCTCTTATAAAGATGGGAAAGAGAATTCAGGTGCATAAGGACAAGATATGTTAGTTTTCAGCCTGGATTCAGAACAAGGTAAGAACTTTGTATTTGTGTAGTAAAGCTGGTAAAGGCTTCTGCTGTCAAATAGGGTGCATATCTTTAATATTGAACATTGATATTGAAAAAGAAACATTGATGAGTTAGAGCAACTTTCGTTAAGGTTGTGAGATTGCCAGCAGTACTGCTTGTATACTATGTGTTTTTGCTGTGGTTAAGCTTGAAGTGAGGCTACTGAGCAGGCCCTCTTTGCCAGTTGTGCTTTGAGCAGCCGTTAGACAGCTGTCAGGGCAGAGAGTGTGAAATTATCTCTCACTGTGGTGATTGTCCACTTGCTCTGTCCCATGCTCCACTGCAGCATCTAATTAGTACTTTACTGATGCCCTGTGCCACAACACAGATACTGTAGTAGCAATGAGAGATTTGCAGAGGGAAGATTGTATCTTTTGAAAACACAACACACACATGCTTGCACTTGCCAATACTCACACATATAAAAGGCAACAAAACCATACTTTTTGTTCTTTTTAAAGATGTTAACGAAATGCAACTGCTTTTTGATATTATTCCAGGTTTGTTACAGTGAATAATAGTGACATCTATAACCAAAGCTGAGCTGACTTAAGTACTTTATTTTTGTGCTGCTGATGAAGTGTCACTGACGTAACTCACTCAGGGTAACAAAATAAGGAAAATATAGTTTTTCATCAAAACATTTTTATATATCACACCACTACATTGTCATTTGCCTTATAAGAGTACAGCTGAAACATTTATGAGAAATTTTATACCTCGGTAAATGTTTATTAAACATTTACTATTGTCCTGCATGAGCGTGAAACATCAGTTGTTTTACAAGTGACAACAGAATGGGTACCTTGCTTATAATTAAAGATGGATGCATATGATGATATTATGCATCATGCATGAGATGATTTTGCTTGAAGCGCTTGCACAGATTTTTTTCTGGCACGCTGGTATTTAACTTTGTAATTTTACTTTATAATTAATTTGAATATTTTTCTGGCAGAGATATAACCTTTGACATTTTGAAAAATTAATCATATTGTTGTTCATGATTCACCAAGAAAACAAGTCACCAGAATTGTAAATGACTAAATAAGTTTAGCTGTAAATGTGTAAGTACCAGCCACATGAAAGTACCTGAAAATACCTTTAGTATATCTATGTGGAGCGAAGAAAGGGACCAAAGAAAACAAATTAGGGCATATGTAAGGAAAAACATTATCTGTGTAAATTTTGTTGGAAATTATTACTGGGATATCAAGGACTCACCACAAAAGGCTCATTTCACTGAAACAATGGAGATTGCTGTATAGGTATGAGAGTAATAAACTGATAATAATTACAGTAAAGGGCAGCACAGTGGTGCAGTGGTTAGCACTGTCTGCTTGCAGCAAGAAGGTTCTAGGTTCAAATCCACCAGCCAGCTGGTGCCTTTCTGTGTGTGGTCTGATGCTACCAGACAGGAATGCTTATATTTTTGTGAGCATGTTTTTAATGTCCATGTAGCCTGCCAAATAAAGGACTGACATTTTGTTTGAGATTTATGCCACCTTTCAGAAACACAAAGCACAGTTGTGTTATATGTAATTAGTTTCCAGTTGAGATTGAAATGAATGGTAACTTAATTTTGTATTCACATCTTCTCTGCCCCAAGCAACTGTGGCTCCTTTTATTCTGTTAACAAGAAAACAGAGCCCAAGCATGCTGTGCCTGCATGGGCTCTCTCCGGGTACTGCAGCTTCCTCCAGCAGTCCAAAGACATGCATGAGAGGTTAATTGGTGATTATAAATTGGCTGTAGGTGTGAATGTAATTGTGAATGGTTTTCTGTCTCTCTCTGTTGGCCCTGTGATAGACCTGTGACCTATCTGAGCTGTACCTTGCCCCTTGCCCCATTACAGCTGGGACAGACTCCAGCACCCCTGCGACCCTGAATTGAGCGAGTGCTTAAGAAAATGGATGGATAATTACATTAAAACTCAGAGTGTGTATTTTAAGTAACTGTAACAGCTACATATCAATACTTCTAGAATAAAGTTACAAAGAAGTACATAGTTTTGTCTAGCAAAAAACAGCAGCTAATAAAGGATAGTTTTATCTTAAGCTTTTTTTTTTTATATATTTAGTTACAAGCTGTTAAGAAAGGGTAAAAACAAAAAGTGTGAATCTGTTTTCTTGTTAACAGAATAAAAAAATCCACAGTTGATTGGGGCAGTGAAGCTGTGAATACAAAATTAAGTTACCATTCATTGCAATCTCAACTGGAAACTAATTACATATAACACAACTGTACTTTGTGGTTCTGAAAGTTGGCATACATCTCAAACAAAGTTTCAGTCCTTTATTTGGCAGGCTGCATGGATATTAAAAAACATGCTCACAAAAATATAAGCATTCCTGTCTGGTAGCATCAGACCACAAAGAGCTACACAGTACCAGCAGAGTAACACACAGAAGTACAGAGTAAACAACAGCAAGACAGAAAAGTTGACAAGAAATGGAAATAGAAACTGTAAAAAGGTACATGGGATGGACAGCGAAGGACGGGCAGAAACGGAGAGATGAATGCACATAGATTTAATGGAAGTGGAAATGAAGCGCAAGAAAAGCACACGCAGTGAGAAGTGAGCTGGAAAAGGAGTAGTAGAACAGAGCTGTTGAAGAAAAAAGAGATGAGGAGAGGATGGTGCTGGAGTAAACCAATAAAAAGTAGGAAGAGAGGAGGGCAAGACAACAAAATACCTTGTAAAAGAAGACAAGACCACCTAAAGAAAGAAACTGTGCACATAATAGAAGTAGATGTGGATCACAGAGGAAGACAAGTGCAAGGTAGTGGTGGTGATGGTTTGGAGAATGTTGACATACTGTACATATATGCAGAAAAGTGAGGAGTTAATTTTCAAATGTCATGTTATAATATTTTGTTATAAAGTTAGTCACTATCTTTACTTGTACTTAAAGTGTGAATGTGTATGTACTATTTTTTTTT
The DNA here is from genome assembly GCA_015106735.1 of Paratilapia polleni. Classification (NCBI taxonomy): domain Eukaryota; kingdom Metazoa; phylum Chordata; class Actinopteri; order Cichliformes; family Cichlidae; genus Paratilapia; species Paratilapia polleni. The sequence goes on from VUQI01034657.1 coordinate 38,179, forward strand.
TTTTTTTGCATTAATATTAATTAACACATGTTCACAGTGAATAGCATGCGAAAAACAGTGAGTTTTGTGAAAAATTTTTGCAGTCTGTCAATAAGGTCATTATGTAGGCTTTGGGTTCTTCATTTCCTCTAGCTTTGTGTCCTATCGCATGCTCTTCAAAATCCATTTCAGCAGGCCTGACAAGCGGTAGTGATGCATTAACACTGAATTTCGCTCCCTCAGAAACCATTAGCCATACACAAGACAGAGTGATAGAGACACCAAGAAGCCTGAAGGACCAAAAAAATTATGAATTCAGCCACCCGAGAACAACAGTAATATACTTTTTTTTTTGGCCTTTGGGATCTAAATGTTTTCTATGACTTGGTTTTCAAGAAGATGCGTTGCTTAAAACAAGAGAAAATTGTGTACACTTGATAGCAGCGGCACAGAGCTCAGTGGTGCAAAGCATCCACCATTCCACTCCCTGCCGCTTCCCATTTTGCTAGCCCACAACTTGCATTTTCTTTTCCTCTCCCTGAAATGCAAAAGGCTTGCTGATGTTGCTAATGGCAACCTCCTACTGAACGTTGATGATGAAGAGACGGGTCAGGTAGGATCACAACGACCACACTTCTGCTGGCCATTAATCTGGTTGGAAGCAAAGACTATAATGTGCAGAAAGCTAGTTCAAGAAATGAAAGCAGGACTTTCACAAACAAACAGCATTTGTCAGAGGAATACAGTTAATTAGGGGGCAGCCTTGCAACACTGTGCAAATCCCACAGGCTTCTATGCCTCATCCACAGATATTGGGCTTTGGTTACCATTTCTTTCTTGGCGTGAATTGGGGGGGGGGGGGGGGAATTTGATGC
>VUQI01034659.1:0-20914 GCA_015106735.1 Paratilapia polleni
TATTCTGATCAAAATTAATGTAAAGATTTACTTTTAGAAATTCATGTGACGTGAATAAAAAGCCTGATAAGTAATCAGGGTTATTTTTTGGCTTGGGCTTCAGACTTTTCATTGGAAAGTGTCTGTTAGAAAATAAGGGTGTGTGGAGCTAACAGCCACTGAGCATTAAACACTCATTAATCTAAAGAAAATAATCTTTTTATGTGAATTGTAGGCTTCAGCTTTGTGAAACCTTTATGTCTGCCCACTGTGCCTGGAATTTGGCCATCTTTTCTGCCTTTTTTCTTTACGAAAAGAGCATTTTAGCAGTATCCTTAGTTGTTTTGAGTAATAGATTTTTAGTTAGCACAGTACAGAAGCAATTAATGCTTCAGGATTTTGAGTGGATTTACATGTTAGTTCTTACTTGTGTAACTGAATGTCCATTCCACAGTGGATTCACTTCCTTCTGCAGCTATTGCTTGGACACTGATATTGTATCTAGATCCTGGCTCCAGGTTAGGTACAGAAGTGCTGGTATTACTGATGCTTGTTGAGTAAACAAGTGCTCCTGTGTCGTTGTAGGTCCTAAGCAAGTATGTGTAATATGGTTTGACTCCCAGTGGGTTTGACCAGTCCACTTTTATCAAAGTAGTAGATACAGGGCTGGCAGTAAGATTCATCACTGGGTTTGGCACTAAAAAAATGACAAGTTGGAAAACAATGCTTAAAAAAAGAACAGTTAAATGAGATGCCCTGATAACATACTAGATACAGGCTACAAAACTGCAACTACAACCCTGGCTCGACTGCAAGCAAGGACCCACATTGCATGTCATATCAGCCTCTTTCAAACCATATGGCACTCACTGGCCACTTTATTAAGTACAGCTGTTCAACTGCTTGTTAACACAAATATCTAATCAATCAATCACGTGACAGCAACTCAATGCATTTAGGCATGTAGACATGGTCAAGTTGGCCTGCTGAAGTTCAAACAGAGCATCAGAATTTGAAAGAAAGGTGATTTAAGTGACTTTGATCGTGGCATCACTGTTGGTGCCAGACAGACTGGTCTGAGTATTTCAGAAAATGCTGATCTACTGGGTTTTTCTCGCAGTCCAAGAAAATCTACATCCTGCTAAAATCTTTGTTCATGTTTTCACTTAAAAAAAAAAAAGAATGAGAATGGTGTTAATGGGGTACCACCACAAAGGAAACCACTGTTCAAAAATGTTTAAAAATAAACATTACAGCAAGAATACAGTATGTAAAAGAATCTTCTGTAAAACATCATGTGTACAGTTGAAACGGTTAGCACAACACTATGTTTGGATGAACAAAAGCACTGCACAACTGCACAAAAACATCAGCCCAACTGTGCCGCTTTGTGGATGAAGCATCATGGTTTGGATGCTTTACTACATCAGGTTCTGGTTGCATTGCAGTCATTAAGCAAACAATGAAATCTGAACCTTATCAAGAAATTTTATTTAACAGAGAATATCAGGGCAGCCCTCCATGACTTGACGCTTAGGAGAATTCAGGTGATGCAAAGCACAAAAGCAAATCAACAGCAAGTCTCACTTAATTTTACCAGAAATCTTTACCACTACGAACAATTACTCAAAAACCTAACAAGTACAACTGTTGGTTATTTTGTCAGACTGTGTTTGTTACAATGGTCAATTAGATGAGGTTGCATGACCTGAACCTCTGCAAACCCCTGGTAAGAGCCAAAAACAGACAACATACTGGCCAGGTCTGCTGATGTTTCCCAGTTTCTGAATTAAAATTTTCAGATATTCAGTAACTGACAGAAATAAATTTTCTTCAAAATATTAAATATGATGGTTTTGTTTGATTTCATGTTTGGAACCTTACATTTCCATACAGTGTGCAAAAGTGTTTTACTGTATATCTCCAACACGATTCTTTGAACTTAGATGTAAACCAGAAAGGTGAAATTTGACAATTGAAGGTAGTCTTGATTATTATAATCTAAAATGATAATAATCTGATGAAGGTCATAACTTTTCAAAGGATGAAAAATTTGTAATCAACCAAATACCAAATCAGTAACATTTTGATTGATGAGTCTTATAAATATCATACTAATATAATGAAATTCTTAAATCATGATTTAAGAAAATAAAGTAAGAACCTACATGTGAAGGTAGATATTGCCTTTGGATTTCCCTCCTTTGACTGCCCTTCAGCAGCAGCAGCAGCAGCCACTGTAATGTTGTACTGGGAACCAGGGTTTAACTTTTCAACAGTAAAGGAAGTTTCAGTAGTGGTGCCATTGGAGACCTGTCCTCCACCATTCCATCGGATTATGTACGAGCTCACATTCCCCTCTGGTTTAATCCAGTTTAGAGATACAGATGTTGTTGTGGAATTTGTGACAGAAAGATTTTTAACCGCAGCAGGTTCTGCAAATACAAGGAAAATAAGAGCACTTTCTAGTACATGTGTAAATAGTAAAACTCTGGAGTAACTTTCATGACAATTGTATATTTCAATTAGGAAATGGTGAAAAAAAGAAACTGTGGCTTACCGGTGAGTGAGCTGAATGTGAAAGGGTCTCCTTCTGTTTGATTGTCTCCAGCAATGGCAGTCACTGTGATTGTGTAGATAGTGCCAGGGATAAGGTCTGATAGTATGGAAGAGGTATTACTTGTAAACATAGCATTTGTAGTTCCACTGTTATGCCACACCACCTTGTATTTGAACACTTGACCAGGAGGAGAGATCCAGCTCATTGAGATAGAGGAGGTGCTTGTGGTGACTGTAGGGGTCTGAATTGTACCCGGTTCTAATAAGGGAAGAGAAGAAGCACAAAAGCATAAATGTTACAGAAATTGTGGACATGGAAGCATAAAAAATAAAAGAAACTAACAAGTAATAAAAACAATGACATAAATCACCATGAGCAGGAAGACCTGTATGTCATTAGTGGTCAGGGCCCAAAACTCAGAGCTGCAGAAGGTCCTTAGCACATTTAAATGCTTACTTACTCGTGTACTGGGTGACAGTGGTACTCTGTCCTTCAGTATGACTATCATCTGCCACTGCACTGACACTTATTTCATACTTGACACCAGCAGTCAGGTTAGTAATAGTCTTAAATGTGTCAGAGACAATTGTGACTCCATCTGTCCACTGTAGTTTATAGGAGGAACTGTTTCCCACTGGTTTAGTCCAGTTCACAGTCATAGAGGATGTTGTGGTATCATTGATTGTGAGACCAGTGACTTGTTCAGGCTCTGTGAATTAGACATATGTCAGTGGGAAAACAATCAGTACTTCATATTCTCATCATTAATCATAACACAGTACTACCATCATTGAGCTCTATAGTACAGAGTCATTGCTATATATATGTATTTAAGAAAAGTAAACTGACTTACTTGTTGTGACATTTAATACATTGCTGCAGCAGTTTGAGCAGTTAAAGACAGTTTGGTAGACAGCTCCAGAAGTCAGACCAGTTATCAAATTGTTTTCAGAGGTTCTGTTCCCAACAGTTAAGGTGCAGTTTTCAGGAAGTGTGACATTTGTTGTTGTTATTTTTAAGTTGTTTATTTCACAAGTTGCTAAAAAGAAGAACATGAAAAACAAGACAGGCAAGACAACAGCAAGAAATGAGCTTACTGTACAATGTGTGTACAGACACATTGGCAGTGTGTGAAAAATTTAATTTCAGTGTATATAGAAACAAAATGTCAGACACAGAGCACACAAAACAAAATGAGGAACCAGTACTTACAGTTACATTGTGCCAGGGCGTTCTGCAGAGATGAAGACAGAAAGACAGCAAAGTAAATCATTTTTGTACCAGCAGAGGTCAGCATTTAGTTTTGAATAGATTCAAAACATCAAACCAACCACCTGCTCAGTGCCACAGGGAACTGCTGAAATAAGCAGCTGAATTGGAAAAAACAAAACAAAACAAAACCAAGCCAAACACTGCTGTATAGGTGATGTTTTCTCCTTTTACCTGAAATCATCGCAGAAGTGAAGATTCAGACACTCACGCAACATGTATTTCTGTATAACAATTAATTAATCTGTACATTTTTTCCCACCATTGATGTGTAAATAATGTTCAGTAATCAGGAATTAAATTCCATATCTCAAAATGTCCTTAGCACACAGAGTTGTTTATGTAGGTATCACAATTTGCTATTAAATGCTGTGCCACATTCTTGGGCTTGCTTACCTATTTTTTTACCAGACATTTTCTTCTGCATATAATGAAATGTTTCTCCCAGAATGCATGCAAAGTGAAGTTTGATGTATTTTGTTAAATGAATAAGAACAAGTCAAACATGTTACTAATGACCAACATAAACCTTTGTCAAGGTACTGATATTATTTAAAAATTTAGCATTTTATTAATTCTTTTTGAAATGTAGTCAACTTCAAGTACATTACATGCATCAGCCAGAAGAAATTAACATGTATGTTTTAAATTTAATTTAAAACTCCAAAAGTCAAGATTCTAAAACCCACAAAACCAATATGCAGCCTAAAAGAGAAAAAACTCAAGCTGCGCTCTTTTTATTCATTTCCTTTAATAATGGTATAAACAAACACGCAAAAGCTCAGCAGTATGTGATAAAGTCCCATTGTAACTGGTGAAAAGCTAATGTTTGTGTGCCAGTTAGTACAAACAAGGAAGTAGACTCTGCTAATACCTGACCATCTGTAATCCTCCAACCTCACAGGTAATAATAAATGTGGGGAAATGCTATTTAGAATATTGTTCTTCCTCCTTGTTGGATTTCATGTGGATATATAATTTCTATAACTTCAAAGTGACGAACAAAAGCTGATCAAGGCAAACCAAACACAGTGTACATAAATGCAACCTCATGTGCACTTCAGCTTTGTATTTCAGCTGCGGTTTTCATCTATATCCTGGTTTCGGGACCAAACACACAGCTTTGATTCCACATTACTTATTAGCCAAAATTTAAACAGCTCATAGTCACTTGTTGATATGTGACCTTTCAAACTGTTTCCCACTCAGCTAAATATTAAACTCATGGCATCATTGCTCGAACCTGCATCATTCTGTCCCTCACAAGGATAACAGATAGGGCCAATCATTAACTTCTAACAATGGCAGACCAGACCTCACAACACAATGTTTTAATGTTCAGTTTAGAGAGATGTTACGTCAACTAATGACAATTTTGGAAGTCATAATGCTGTTAAATTGTATTGCTTTAACCTAGTTTTTTACAATAATAGTAAACGTATTAATGCAAGCATATGGAAGCTGAAAGCAGAGAAAATCTGTCTTTTTATTCCATTTAAGAGGCAATAGATATTTTTTTTGTTTACTTTGATATATGACTAGATAAATGATGATTGCACAGTGTAACAGCAACAGAAAAATGACACAATCTGCATTAGATGGGTTACTTATAAGCTTTGCTTCACTATGCAAATCTCTACCCAGCAAAAGCAAACAAGCCCTATTTGTCAGAGGAGGCAAAGCAGGTGAAAAAGCTAACAAAACTTTGTTTTTGTTCATTTATTTATTTTTTTTTAGAAAATGTGAAAAATAGAAGGAGACTGGGGTATAGCCGTCTATTGCCACTTTAATCAGCTTTTCCCAGTTTAATCAACTTTTTGTAAGACTGCTGATTATGAAAAAAATTAACATTTTATGTCCAAAAGTTCCCCAGGTTCACTTAAATTATAAAGTCCTGCAAAAACACAGATTGTGACCCTGTTTCACATTTGAGCTGATACTGAAAGCCAGTCTTGGGTGCCCTCATAACTGTAGAGTTTCTATAGATCTTATGTGTGGCTGGGTCAAAGTTGTGTGCGAAGCATGTGTGTTTTCTTGCTCCTGTGCAGAATTATTGATATTTGAAGCATTTTCTATGTCTTGGCTACGTTTTTCAGACTCGGCTTAACTGGCCATAGATAATAAACCCTTTTGTTAAATTGCCTCAGTGTCTTTATTGTATTTTTTACCTGAGATTGGACGGCAGCACTCCTATTAAAAAGGTTTCGCTTATATTTTCATTAATTGCTATTTAGGTGTACATTTTATTTCATAAGCAACAATTTGAAATATACAGTTGTCTGTTGTAAATGCTTTGGAAATACTGAATTATAATAAGCTAATTATAATAAGATAGTAATAAGAATAATAAGAATGGGACAGAATCGGTCTAACCAATCATTAGACTGGGAATCTTAGAAAGAAAAATCCATCCTGCATTAAAAGTTGCCCCATCCACCCACCTGTTAATGCACATCAATATCCTCCCCTTAACTTTTCCATTTGTATTCACAACAGTGACCCTTCCCTTCCTGCCATTCTTCTGGGACCGTGTTCTTCTTTCTGAAGAACAAAGGTTTCACACACTGGTGCCTGAGCTTAAGGTTTCAATACTCTGAGTACCAGGCGGATGGTGTTAACATATAGTCAATCAGTAAAATATGGCTCATATGTGCATGTCCTTTCTTTTACAAAGGTCAATATGAAAATTATTTAAAGTTGTAATTATTTGCTTTCTGACTCAAAGCTCAAAGATTAACCACCCAACCAATCATTACACTAGAATGTAATGAAGTGTGAAATAAAAACTCCAGTAAGCCTGGGTGGATTTTGCACTTAAACAGGAAGAACAGCTTGTATGAGGAAGTATACATGGGCGTGGCTATACTTCTGCTGTTTCTGCCCGACAGGACAAACACCCTATAAGGGAGCCTGTAAATTGGTGTTTGAGAATTTGTAATTTAGTCACACTTTACTTTCCGACCATAGACACTTTGTTAGTAATGAAAAGCATTCTGCACTATGCTAATGTTGGGTTTGGACAAGTCCTATTTTCTCTCCCTCTGTGTGCACCGTACCTATAATGTTACGATGTGACCAGACAAAGGTTATGGGTTATAAACTTATCAGCTGAATAAACAGTGACCTTGTGCCAACATGGAGCAAATTTTATGTTTTAAGTTTGTGGTAAAAAAGCACATATGACACTGAAAGCAGTATTAATTAAATTAAAATTCATCTTTAATGAAAAACAAAGCAAAGTGCAGCCAAAAAAAAGATTCATTGTTATATAAGCTTTTAATATTCATTAGTGCCTTAAAACTGCATCTACTCCAAGAACTACTCAAAATGTATAATTTTAAAGATTTAACTTCTTTTCATGAGATGACTATATTAAAAGTAAACAAGTCTGGGTCACGAAAGCCCGTCTGCTGAGGTTCTACAACAGACTGTGGAGTCTCCTGATGCCACAATCAGACATTTTAGGGCAGCTGGATCTGGAACGACACAATTTAACTTCTCTCTTCTACAGAGACAAGAAAAAAAAGGAGAGGAATTGGAGAAAAGTGAACAAGAAAATGTTACTGAAACTTTAAGTTGCACTGCTCCACCTCCTGAATATTTGTAGGCTCCTTAAAACATTTTAGCGACTGTATTTGCGTGAGTAACTTGAAGATTGACTTCATTTCATGTTTGGTATTAACACAACCATAACAGCTATTGTAGTTAGAGGTTTAGTCATGCTATATTCCTCTAGAGCTTGGGTTGCAACAGCTAAGAAAAAAACTAACAAGAAAAACTCAAAAACGATAACACTTTATGTGTAAAGTTTATGAGATTCAGCAGAAATTTTAGCTAGTAAAGCTCTTTGTATCAAACTGTTACTGTTAGAACCAACAGGCAAAACATGGATGCTAACGTCACTTGCTACTTTACGACTGTTTAAACAACTTTGTCTAAAACAAAGTTCAAGACAAGTAACACGAAACACTAAAGGATCAGCTAGCCTGTTTGTTTGGTTATGCTTCACTAAAAGCTTTTTTTTTTTTTTAAAGTAGTTAGACTAGTTTAAATATATGTGATTAAACACTTACCACAGAATCTTCAGCTACACTCTATGGACAAAAGTACTGGACCTCTTTATTTTTGAATTCAGGTGTTTTCAGTCCCCTTGCCACAGGTGTATAAAATTAAGCACCTAGCCATGCAGTCTGCCTTCACAAAAATTAACATCAGCACAAAAACTGTGCGCAGGGAGCTTCATGGCATGGGTTTCCATGGCTGAGCAGCTCCTGTAGGTGTGTAGGTGGCCTAGTATTTTTGTCCATATAATGTATTAGCCTCTTTTAGATTCCAGCTGTACATTTTGTTTTTGAAGCTCTAGTCTCAATCCCATTTTTTTAGACCACAAATGATATAGGATTTTTAAGACCGATACAGATACAGATTTTTGGTGATTTAAAAATCATCATGTGGTCAACATGTGTTGCCAACAGGAATGTTGGCAACACATGTTTGCTGGCAACACCAGACATAGTTTGTCTGTTGGACAAACTATGCAACATTAACACTCATAACATGGTTGAAGGGTGTTTTTCCCATTTCTTCCTGATGTTTTAAATTTTCTTTTATCTGCCGTTATAAATGTCAATAACGATATATCTGCAAATCGCTAATATCGTCTGATATAACGATTGGGCTCCAGTTTTGATAATCACATTATACATGTCTACTAAATGTCCCAAATTACAACTTCTGGATGAGTAATTGGCAACTGTAGGTTAATAAGTTATTGTTACCAACTTCATAAAGCACTATTAAACCTTTTTTTTACACCAGACATGTTAACTAATTACACTGCTAGAAAAGCATAGGTATAAGAAATAATATTAAAGATATGATTTTTAAAAAAAGCCTTGCCAGTTAGCCTTTGTGTACAATTACCATGGCCAGGGAAATATTAACAGTGATATACTGTAATATTTGTTACATCTTTTCCTGCTATGCTATATGTTAGGGTGAAAAATCTGAAAGCTGGGGATATTTTTAATAATACCACCAGGGGCCACCAAAGTCACACATTGTCAGATTGCCTCAAATAGGATCATAACAAATTTGAGTTTACATAACATTTTAAACTAGATTTAGATAAGATGCTGTACTGTTATTAGGCATATTGTCATGGTGCCGTAGAGGGGTGGGGATTACTGGTTAAATGTCACAGTGTGAGTTCAAGTTACAATTCAGCTTTTGATGTTGGTAACCAAAAACACATGTTTACTACAGCACTTTAGCTGTTGAAGATAGACATCAGAGCGGCGACAAATAGGACTTTGTGGTGATACTAAATATGGAGAGCACTTTTTAAAAAGCAGTTTGTGCTGTGAAATCTGTTTTAAATGCACTGGTACAGTAAGTACATGTAATAAACACCTTAAACTGTCTGAACTGAAACAAAAACAAGAAACTGAACTTCTTCCAGCACCACAAGAATATGGTAAAGGTCACATACCACCGCGTAAAAGCTGCATCTTAACACTATGACAATCTCACGTTTTCATACAAATATTCATGTTAAACTGACCCCGGGGGATGTGACTTCTCTAAGCTATGACTCCCCAAAGTTGTATTTCCCTTGGCCCTCTTCCTAAGAATCACTTATTTTCTCTCGAGCAAATAAACAAAGCAATGTCTTAAGCTATTATCCCTTGGCACTGACTCAGAGAGCAGAAATAACCAAAGCTCAAAGTCCCTTTTGGGAAATACTGCCCTAGAAATGCTTAATTTTTCTTATGAATCCACTGTGACTCAGCTCCACCTATCTCAGGATTGTGTAGCACTTCAAGTATCATTCAGTCAATGGCCATTTCATTATCGGTATTATTCTTGGTTATTCTTGGTGTTAGAGAAATGTTTGAGTAATTTTGCAGTGACAGTTTCTTATTCTACTCATATTCATTTTGCCGAGTGCTTGTACACACAACTCCAGTGCAAGGACAGACTGCTGTTAGAAACCATCTTCAGTTTCTTCTTGTAGTCATTAGACTTTTGCTGGGACACATAGTTTGCTGGGACTGGCTGAGCCAATGACCCTTTTGCTATGTATACTATCTGGGCCCTTTGACTAGGCCTGTCTGCAGGAGGAGGAGGAAATTACTGTACTGACCACTATGTAAACATTACATCACCCCTAAATACACCCTGCAACTTTCTGATTCCTTCTGACTTCCCGATAACATCTGGTAATGTCGCAGTTCCTTCCTGCATAATAAGAAATCACCTATAAATCTGTTTGCTCAGGAATCAGGCTTTTAACATTACCTCCTCATAATCTGATAACATGAAACAAAAGCATAGAGGGAAAAAAAAGTCACACAATAGTTTATTTCTCCTTCTCGAATTATGCAAACTAATAAAAATGTGACCTTGTTGACCTGCTAAGTGGAGAAAGTAGATTCCTCTACAGCTGCAAATTCTGCAAAATCACGTTATCTGACTCTAACCATAATGTGTGTGTGTCTATATGTGTTGAAGATTATATATATAATATGACTGCTTTATCAGTTATTTAGTCAGTGACTCTTCACTTTATTCTTTGTTTTTTAAATTCTGTCTCTGTCCTTTAATTCTGTCCTTAACTGTATTTATTTAATGTAAACAAGGGTACGAGATAAGTTTTTCTGTCCTTTAAAAGGGCTTTGATCATGTAGGCCTAACAGTACCAGTGACTTAAGATATACTATATGTCAATGGTATTCCATCAGGGCAAACAAGGCAAGCAGTGCTTGGCCTGAGAAATCTAAAAACAGACCAGATCAATTAAAACCTACCAAAATAAAGGAATCTTTCATCTCAAACAGCGTTCTGTCCCATAAAGGATCTCCCATTGCCTGATGCATCCATCTGATAAATTACTGCCATCTTGTGGCCACAGTTGACTATTGTCTCAGGAAGCTAGCTTGACTCTGCCTAATTTGAAGCCATTTTAATCTATAGTTCCTGTAAATCTCATGGTTGTGTCCGTGTCCAATTAATAATGGCTTGGGCTTGTCAGGCTGAGAGATCAGCAGCTTCCTCTGGTTGTTTCGGCATGTGCATTGTGAATAAACCTCTGGTCTTTGACGAATGACAAGAGACCAGCGTAGTAGACAAGCTGCCACTGGCTCTGCTTTCACTGCTCTGAGATCAGTTACAATCTGCGCATTTATTTAGCACTAGCAAGTAAACAAGCTTATGTGATTTCAACTTAGCAGATATGTTTTCTCTTACTGATCACCTTGACCAACATGTGCAATGTAGAGGAGTTAGAGTGTAGTGTGAAGAAGATTTTAATAACACCCAGTTTTTAATAACTTTTTAATAACTCCCAGGAGACTGGGACCTTTGCCCCAGTCTCCTGGGAGGAAAGTCTTGGGTTCAAGGCACTCCACCCCCATGTGCTCCTCCTCCTAAAGAAGATGATCTTTTATGCTGTTACCTCATGTGAACCACAGAATTTGTGTCCACCACAACAAGGGTCCAGCTACTCTTTACCCAAGAGTGTAAAACAATATGTGTGTTCCCAGTTGAATCCTCTGTAGCCTCCTCATTTTACTTCTTTAGTTTAGTTTGTTTGTTTGTTTTTACTTGAGTTTACTGATTTGAGCTCTTCCAAAGACTGTGTGAGTATATGTGACTGAGCTTGATGGGTAGTTCCTGAGCCCCTGTTAGCTTTGATGTGTCTGTTAAGGCAGGACAACCTGCACATTTTTCGTTGTTATAGTTTCACAGGTTTCAGCATCATCGGGTACTTCCCATTATAGCACCTCTTAACCTCAGCCTAAATAGAGGTTTAATTATCCAGAGTAATTTAAAAACTTTATGTATGTATAGTGTGTTATTTCAGTGATCATGTTGGATTTCTTCAGCAGTTTATCTTGTGACACAAACAATAAAATACAGCATGGTATGGACATGATTTGTCATAGCTGCTATTCTTCTCTCTTCTCTTGTAATAAGCTGGCAGATTGTTCTCTATTTAAAGATCACTACCTCAGTATCTCATGTGTGACCTGCTCACTGTTTTTGCTCTAATGTAACTTCCTGAACACACCCAGACACCCCTGATAACACATTTAGACCACATTAAGAGAGCTTAAGTCAAGCATCTGGCTGTACCTCCAGCTTATTTAGTTCAAGCAAAGGAAGTCTAGAGCCACACAACAATGACCAATAAATCAACACTTGTCTCACTTTAATGGGTCTACTTTAACTTAAAACTGTCTAAGAACGTTGCTGTTGCCAAAACATTGCTTGGGTCGCAGGTAATGTCTCATTATACCCTCAGGATACATATTTTGCAACCATGTGCATGCTTCAATTCAAATCATTCAGGACCTAATTTAATATACTTACTATTAAATGTAAAAGTTTGCTTTTAAGCATATCACCACACGTAACTGATTAATTCTGTCTGACAACACTGAAATTTTTGCCTTTGATTAATTCAGAAAAGTTGGTATTATATAAACGCTGATCTCTTTCTAACCAAAGGGGCAGTCCACCAATATTAGAATACAAAGCACAACATATATTCTTATTTACCTTTAGTGATCAATACTGCTCTTTTGGAAGATTGTAGGACACTTAATTTATCCCTATATAACCCAACATTAAACTCAGTAGTTAGGTTTATTTAGCATTTGGATCCATTGGCATTTCTGTGATAAAACAGATGATATAATATTCCACTAGAGAAATTCAGTGTAAGTGTAAGTATCCTTCTCTGCACTGCTATAGGACCATGAATCATAAAATAATGCTGAATGCTGTGTCTAAAAATAACTGCTGCCTTTAACTATGAGTGTTTGTCTCCAGGTATCAGCCTCCCACACCACAGCTTTGCCACTACTATCAGAGGCCACATCAGAATCTATGGAAATGAGTTACGTAGTATTTACTGTCCCCAGCACTGTGTCGCCCTCTGCCAAGTGTGGAGCTGCTGGCTGCAGATACCCATCTGAGCACAATGCTCTTGCCATTAGAGCTTCCGGCTAATGCACCAGGAGGAAACTGTACATGAATGCATACATATCCACACTCACAGATTCTGGACAGAGAGGACTGATGCATTACACTCATCACAGAAATGTGACCATCAGATGTGACCAGTGTGATGTTTAAAATGTGAAGCATGGGGTGTGATGTGTGACAGAGCAGTGAAAGCTTCCTGTGGTTAGTTTTATTAGTAACCATCTCCTCTCTGAATTTATATTATAATTTCTGTACTTACTTTAAATGGTAGAAAAAATGTTATCACTATGAATGTCTTTTCTATATTTATATCCAGATGTTTAAGAGCCTCTCTTGAGTCCCGTGCTTTGCATCCCTCATTCATAAACTCCAACAGTTTTATTACTTTTCATTCTTTCGTTCTGATGACATTACTTAATTCACTTTACATCACCACCCAGGATGCAAATGCAAAATCGTTATTCCCAGTAAAGCTGATCAGAAAGACACACTAACATATAGTTTCACTATAGAACAAGTAAGATTGATGAGAGCAGATATCAGCTGTGCCTACTGAAGAGTTAGTATCATGTACAACCACTCTGACATTTCCTTTATGGCTTGAAACGGCACCATCATCAGATGACTGAGACATACTAGCAGCTCACTAAAGGTAAATAAAAAATGTGAAAAATGTTTCAGGTGGCATCAAACAAATTTTAAAAAGTCCAGCTGTTAATGACTTGACACCAACAATTCAACAAAGCTAAGGCACTGACATCTGGATTGACACCAGGTTAATAATTTGGTGATTAATAGCAATAATAAGATTACCATTTGCATTGAAATAAATAACACCTAAACCAATATCTGCAATGTCACTAATAAATGCCACTAGGAGAGATCATACACAAGACTGACTGGTTGAAAAATGGACAGTAATTATTAACAAAATGCTTTCAGCCTGTGCGATTGGTGACCCAATGCACTGCCTATATGAACTTTGACGCCAATCCATCCAACAGTTGTTGAGTAGATGACTGACTGATTGAAAGCTTTAGAGTCATGCTACTGAAATGGGACATTTGGTTATGTGAGTTTATAAAAAAACAGACATTTCATCACCTGAGATACTGAGGAACAAACCTAACAAAGACTGCCAAATATAGGCAGCTTTATATTATTGTGATTTTACTCATTTCCTTTTCTCCATCTGGAAAGAAATTGTGACCAAATGATATGCAAAATTAAACAACAGCATAATAGTCATATTTTTATCCTCATTACAGCCTTTTTTGGCCATAACTTACTCAGATGCCACTGATAAAATGATAGCTATCTGCTGACAATACGGCCTTTCAGTCTCAGAGAAGAGCCTGTGTCTCATTTACATGGATTGGGGAACTGTGACTCTTTGTAATTCATCTTGTACAAGCTGCGCTTCGAGTCGCAGTTCTGGCTGAATGCAGAATGTTTGGGGATGTCAATTTGAAACTGGACTGTCTTGATGCACATGAAGGGGCCTGAGAGTGGGTGGAGGGCGCAGCATTCCACAAAAGAGGACTTGATTTGGGACTTTTGCACTTTAGACCAATAATGGGAAGCAAGATACTCGAAGGCTTGTGATTTCTAATTTGTATAAAGCAAGAAGAATACATCAAGAGAAAGTAACTTATCGTACGTCACCAAGTTACGTCATCAAACGTCATCTGCATATTAGGCGTTAAAGGCTTGCAGCTAGCCAGAAAGCACTCCTCACACAGTGTCCACAACCACATATGAGCCAGTTCTTTTTAAGTGTTAAAAAACATCACATTTCAGTGTTCCAAGATATTTCTCAGTGATAGTAATGCCACCATTCTCTCGTACGAAGGCCAAAAGAAAGAGACACAGGCGCATGGGGCTGGGAACAGAGAAATGCTCTACACAATGATAAACTCATGCAAAGTGTTGTACTTTTTCCCAGGTCATTACTGGGTGAGTGTCAAGCTCTGACTTTGAACTTGCTCTGTCTGGACTGCGCTTACCTAAACCTATTTTTAATCCGGTGTTTTGAGTGGCAGATAAAAGGCATGAAAAGCAGAACCTTTACAGGAAATAAATAGATGTGTCTTTGCAACCACAGCTGCATAGTTATTAAGCAGTTTTGTTCATTTTAGAGTTACAGACTAATTTAATAAGAAACAGCTGTATATCATAATGCCAAATAAATGTTGTGACATAAAATTACAATGAAATGAAGTTTGCTACCATACATACAGTCAATGGTTCTACCCACGATACCCTTAGATACTTTGATATATCATCATTAGTAGGTTCAGGTACCTTATATCCAAGTCAATTGTTAAATCAAGACTGATACTAAATAGAACAAAATACATTCATTTCAGTATTCTCTTTAGAATGAAAATCTAAGTACATATAAGAGGTTCACTAAGGTGGAAATAATACAGTTCCACTTATGGAAAATATCTGTATGCAAAAAACCTTTCAGGGAAGCACAATATTTCCCCTTTTCTACTTTGCCCTTCCATTCTGGGTTTAGTGAGAGCATGTGTCCAAATTTACATTTTTGACTCTGACTTTTCAATAGCAAAATTAACATATGAGACATCCAAAAGTCTACAGAACATAATCCATATAATGCAAGCACGCACATCACTCAAATGTATGTTACATGTTTAAGAAAGCGTAGGTTCTTGTCCTTTAATTGCTAATTTTTTTAATTTTGATCTCATTCTTTCTTACTTGTTCCCATGATCTAAAGGGAAGTTTTTGTAGGTAAAGGTCTGGATGCTAGTGCCACTTTCTGAGACTGTGTAACAAACCCATGAAGTACGTTATAAAAAAAGCTGCAAAGACAGATCCAAAAATGTCCAAGAAATAAGTAACTACTATGATGATGATGGTAGAAAAGAGATAACAAGTCAGAGTAGTGAGAACAATCAATGAAGGAAAAGAAAGGAATTAGAAAATAAAAATCGCAATTTGTTTTAATACCATCTGATCTGACCCCAAAAAAATCATACCCCAAATGCTTCTCATAAGCTATGACTGTTTGCCTGCATCAACTTTAATGCAAGTTGACATTTTCATAAAGAAAACTCTTAGAAATACAACATTTCTCTCTTAGATTTCACACTAAATCCTGGTAAAAAAAAATAAATGAATAAAATAAAATTTTAAAAAAATTATCTTAGGAGTTGGGTGGAAAACCTTTAAGATGCTTAAACACAGGAGGAGAAAAACTAAATTGAATGCCCCTGGAATGAAACTCCACCACTTTGTTTATGGATATTATTCACTGTCTGTGTAATCCAGGTAACTCATAAACATTTTTTGGAGCTCTGCAGGATACAGCGCTTAAAAAAACCTACCACACATTTTATGAAAAATAGTTAATAACAACAAACTGAAAGAAAACATTCCACCATAAAAGGTAGCTGCCGGTTGCCTTTGAGCAACACAGTAAAATTTATAACTTTGCTCTCCCCAATCTATACATGTAGTTGCTGATGGAGATGGCATTTGATCATGTGGTTATGGTTGTCTAATGTTTGTAAACTGAGAATTATCCTAAACCACTCCCTAAGGTAGGTCTCCTGTGAGATGATTCTCAAAATGTTTGTGAACACGGCCCCGAGGATGGATAAAATTTTTTCATAAAGCATCTTAGCCCTTAAGAGATATCCTTCAAGTGTGGAAGCAGAACATATACGGTTTGCATTTCATGTACATCTTTTAAGTGATACAACATCCAGTCAAGGGTATCTCATCCCAATAAAAACAAACTGAATGGTTAAAGTTGTAACAATGATATTTAAGGTGTACTAAAACGTATTGAGTAAAATGCTAGAAAACTGTTCACTTCAAAGTTGCGAGGAGTTGCTGGTTCATTTTGAGCAGCTCAGTGAATTTAATAATTTTCTTCTCTCTAGTCTTGTGGCTGACAGAGATGCTCAGACAGACAGAGATCTAGATAACAAACTCAAGAGATGTCATTTTTAACTATTCATGAGTTCTGGTCACTTATGTATAAACTTGCCATAAGAACCATGAGATTGTTTCATAAAACTGGAAACAAGGGTGAGTTAATGAAACACTACGATTTTAGTCATGCAAGGATAAAGGCTTCTCTGCTGTTGTTGGTGTAAAAGATGACAGCTAAAACATTTCCCCCCTTGTTAATATGTCAAACAAAAGTAATTAAATAACTATAACAATAATCAGCATATGACCAAGCCAGTGAACAAGTAGGTCTCTGCTTCAAACATTTAACATTTCACAGGCCAAATTATAGCTTCAGATAAATTCAACAGAGACATTCATAATATGAAGTAATATTCATAATTGTTTAAATGAGACTAAATTCTATGCATTTTTTTGGGGAATCTTTTTTTTTTGTATCAACCAATCAAATCTTTTAAACGAATGTGTCATACCTAGCAACAGGGTCAACCACTGACCTTGGTAAAAGTTTTGGAATTTTCCAAAATCGCCCCTAAGCTACGAATTCTAGCTAGATTTTTTTTTTCTGCGAAGTTAAGAGCGCTCTGATTCTGAGAATGCTTATGAGTACGGCCCCAGACGTTTCAAGTGAAACATGCTTTGAACGAGAATGTCCTGACTTTCGTATCTTTTATCTTTGGGAGAAATTCAAACTTGAGGCCCAGTAATCGAAAACATTAAGTTAAACAACTTTCCTGCCTCAAGAAACTAACAACAATTTCTGATGCACACAGTTAAAGCCTCATGCGAGTCTGTCTTTCTCTTTACACTATGGAAAACAACTGTGTTGGTGTCAGGCTTACATTTGCATGTGTACCGTGCAGCCAGTCTTCATCTCTGCTCAACCTGCATACTCTTCATAGAAGATGGCTAAATTAACAGTTTGCTGCACCTTTACTTCCCCAATGGAAATAATACTGTTATCATGTAATGTGCCCACAGAATATTTGTGTATTTCAACAAGACACTGAAGAGCTGCATTTAATTACTAACTGGACAAAAAATATTAAGTAAGCTGCAGTCACTTGCTTTTTTCTGGAGCTTATAACTGTGTGTCCTAGTCTACATCATGATTATTTTGTCTAATAATAACTAATAATTTCCAAGGCTAAGCATTACATTTTAATATACAAGTGCTATTTCCAACCCTTCTAATGGGTTCATATTCCAGAATTGCTGAATGTGTCTTTGTGCTTTTATTTTATTGGTGAAGAAACCTTTCAAGTATGGAAGTGTACAGAAGGAAGCTGCTCAATCATGACTCTTCTGATCTCTTTTAGGAGTAATGAAGGCATGGGATAACTTGAAATTTCACCTAAACTCAAGTTTGAGATTTGTCTAAAGGCAGCCAGGAAGTGGGATATTCTCCAGAGTTTGACTGTGATGAAAATGGGGACCATTTTTTTGTGTAAATGAGTAACTGTTCACTATGATCTTTCCTGTATCTAACAGTAAAGTATGTGGCAGCAGACTGCAAAATGTTCAACCTTGTGTTGTGATTCAAATATGGTCCTTGTAACAGCCTGTATATTAATGACTAAGCTGCTTTGCATGATACCAAAAGATTAAAACATTAACCAAGTCCTCGTAACTGAATGGAAAAGTAGGCTGGTGGTGAGCAGAGTTTTTAATCAGAACCTCTATGTAAGATTCTGGTAAAGGTGTCGCCAATATTTTGAGTATCATTAAAAAGAAAAGAAAAAAAAGCCATTGGTGACTGCTGGTGGTAGAAGTATAAATAACTGCTATCTTTGGTGTCAAACTCACACATTTTCTATCCACTTATCAATCTCCTATTTTAGAGGAACAAAACCATCACGCCATCTCTGCTGTTGACATTGCCTGATCTGTCCGATAATTTAAAGTATTTTTTTTATTTTCTTTATTTCTTTTCCGTTACTTGCTTACTTACTTGCACACTTAGTGCTGCTGACAACTCCACCCTGTAAAAAAAAAAACCCCCATCATGCAGTTCCCAAGCCAGTAGTTTATTGATCCAAAGGTGCATCAGCAACAATGTGACAGATAAACATTTAAAACCAGTATCTTTGTCCATATAAAATTCTGCTCTGTTTACATTCGATCAGTGCTGACACAGTTCCACATTAATCTCTGGTTTCATGTTAATTTACATTGACAACACAGTGAGGTTCACATATGGGAAACGAAAGAGAGCAGAGGTAGCAGAGGTATCAGATTGGGACCTTTAAGGTAAATTAATAGAGTCAGCTTTACAGAGATGGAAAAAATATTTACATAAAGAGCGTGCCTTATTTAAAGCACTTATATTTAAAGTTGGAATACGCATTACGGCTGTTAAATTGTCTGTTGACTCCAATTCTAGTTAAACATGGATCGCTTATTAGGTACGACTAAGTGACTGGTGTGAAGACTTGCGTCTGTGAAGTGAAGGGGACACTGAGCTGCACCACATTCCTTTCCTGACCCCTTTGTGTTGGCCACACACATCCTCACATGCCATTCTCAACCTCTCTCATCTTTCCCCCCCTCTCTCTCAGCAGATAGACCAGTGGGACACAGACAGGTGGATCTGTGGAAGCTGGATGCCACAGTCTATCTGTTATGTAAGCCTCTTTCACAGGAATGTATTTTAATGCATTTCACACTACAGGTCAGGTCACTTGTGTTAACCTAAATAAATTATTTACCAATAAAGAGAGTGAGTCATTTTGCTTACTTTCTTTAATTATTAGAAAAGAATGGCCATAAATATGTAGTCACTGGACATAATATATTCTCTCTTCAACAAATAGTCCTCTATTGTTAAAACACTCCAGCTCTAGGCCGGCGTATTAATTACCTGTTGGCATAAATTTGAATCCAATTAAAACTCTCTAAGGACCATTGTTCATCTGAGGGCAAGTTTTATCTGGTATTACATCTTTGTTGGTACCAGCATGTAAAGATTGCTTTATAACTGCAGATGTTTTGTCTTAATTTTTCACTATAAGCATGCGCTACACTCCACCAACTTCTTACTGACGAGATGCGTTAGTACCTGCTCAACAGGTGCAGTCACCACCGTGTCAGAAAAACCGCGTGCATCAATGAAACAAAGCGCACTGTTATCTTATTGAAAGGACAATAGTATCCTGTTTAATTTTGTTCCTAATCTAAAGGGGTTTAAGCTTTCTTACCTTGAGGAAGGCGCTGAAGACTAGAAGAGTCCACAGAGGGACGCTGAAGCGCAGTAACGGCTTCATGATGCCGCACGCTTGGAGAAAAGATTCAAGTGACTTTTCTACCCGCTGAGCTACTTCATGACCAAACTTCCCTTTCGCTTGAAACGACAACCACAGGACTGTATTTTCTCACACTAACGCGACTCAAAAGAGTCACTACATCAAGAGAATTCATAAGTGAGAGGAGGAAACTTTCTCCCCTCAGTTAACGGGGAGGAGCAGAGGCGACAAGCGCGTCACTCGGGGGAAGTTTAGAAGTTCAGTCTGCCCCTCCTCTCCTCCCCTCCTCTTCACTTCAGCTCTCACTGCTTCACCATCAACGATGTAGTTCAGCCAGGCCTGGTCTGTGGAAGAAAGGGGCTGCCTTCCCTCTTTCGTTGAAGAAATGAAAATGAGTCATCCTACATTCTTCCCATAACTTGGCCAGGCATAGTGGAGGAGTGCA
This sequence comes from Paratilapia polleni, assembly GCA_015106735.1. Classification (NCBI taxonomy): domain Eukaryota; kingdom Metazoa; phylum Chordata; class Actinopteri; order Cichliformes; family Cichlidae; genus Paratilapia; species Paratilapia polleni. The sequence goes on from VUQI01034659.1 coordinate 20,435, forward strand.
CCAGCGGGGTCCTGTTTCTAACACGAAACAAAGTCCATCTGCCAAAGCAAATATTTTTGGGAACCATCCCTGATGTCACTGGCTTAGTTTCTCTATCAAGTGATTCAGTCCTGATTTCACATAAGATCAGAGTATGGAGCTAAAGACAAGATGGACTACAGTCAGAGGATATGCGATGCCTACAGACCCAAGAAGAACATAAACCAGCTTAGATTAAAGAACTGGGAAAATAAATCTGCTACTTATTAACATTTTCAATTTTTTAAAATTTGTCTGGCAACACTGTATGAAAAGATAGGCTCTGAAAACGAGGCAATATGTATAAAAATGGCTGTTGATGCAAAAAATTTTGTAAAACCCCTTGAATTAAAGCTGAAAGTCTACACTTCAATTACACATTGATACTTTGATTTAAAATCCACTGTGGTGGTGTACAGAGGCAAAACTATAAAAAAAAAAAAAAAAAAAAAATTTTTTCCA
>VUQI01034664.1:5132-19920 GCA_015106735.1 Paratilapia polleni
AAAAGGAAAAAAAAAAAAAAAAAAAAACGGGGAAAAAAAAAAAAAAAAAAAAAAAAAACAACCACTCCAGCACTGTCAGTGTAAATGACTTTACAGGGGAAACCCTGAGCAGCCAAAGTAGAAAGCTGAAAGATTAAAAAAAAGAACTCAAGCTGTCTAATCCATATGTTATTTATGGTAGCACAGACTTAAATTTACATGACAACACATTGTCTTAAATTGCCCCGTCTCTCTCCAGGCAAAAATGAAAGAAACAGCTGCTATTTCTTGTTTACCATCCAATTAGCTTATCAAAATCTTCAAACAACAAAGGAGATATCATTTCATGTTAACGTCTTTTACTGGGTCAAGGAATAGTGAGAGACCTAAAAAATTCCTTTAAATTACTGATCAGAGAAAGAAAAAAAACAGAGTCTAAACCTGAAAAGCTTCCATATGCAGTAAATCCTAAGAACCTTGAGGTTTTCTTGAAGTTAAATAAAGGAAACATATTTTCTTTACAGTCATTGTAAATGATGTTCTTTTTGATAATAGGTTGTGATGAAAACAAAAACAGAAGGACAGAGAAAAAAGGACAACATGAAACAGAGGCACACTTTTCTAAAACAAAGATGCAAAACTCATTCACCATTTCACGATTATCTCAGAGGCACAAACTCTTTCCAGGTGCAGCTAATCAGCTACTAATTGTTAGTCAGACTCCAGGGTCACCTCTGACCCTGCACACGCACATTTTTTTTTAAAGTGCATAGCATTACTTCTTGCAGGCCACAAAGTCAAGCTCAGCCCACAATCGCACTGCATGAGCTGACAGCAGCCGACCTTAATGCTAGCTCACATCAGCTGATGGCTCAGCGGATTATCTTCTACACATCCAGCTATACTGCTACAGCCCACCCATCCCCATGGCTTCTTTTGGGAGCTGCTTTGCAACCCGCCTACACACCAGCTCCTCCTTTTCACGACATGTCAGATATGTCATGTAATATATGTCATCATTGCCTGCAGTAAAATAAATATATTCTGAATTGAAATCCTTTTTGATTGAAGGTTTGCATGAAATTTGGTTTTAATACACTTTGGTGTTTACATGAGCAGGTGACTTCCTCATTAGCTAATATTATTTCTTTAGCATATGTTCAATCAGCTCACTGAATCTGGATATCCATCATTTTTTAGTCACAATTCTTTAGGAGTTTATGTTAAAAACAAATTCTCCACAGAGGACCAGTTTAGCTTGAAAGCTCCCATTGAGGGAAAGAGGAGAAGTGTAGGTTCCCGTGCATTTATGCTAAAACAGACTGCATGTGGGGGAAGAACACAGATCAAAAAAGAATCAGGTAAAATCCTTTACATCGTACATCTTTTCTTTCTTTTATTTTTTCCACACAGACTTTGCTGTCCAATTATTAAGGCTATTTGGTGACTCATTTTATCATTTTTTATTTTCTTTGTACTAGAGAAAAACACCATCTGCAATTGATTTACTGGTGCACAATTCCTTCGCTCTAATTTTTATAATTCAGTTGTTGCTAACCAGCTAACACTGGCTGGCTGACCAGGTCACTGATGTAGGTCCACAGAGTCTTTTGTCCTGCGGTTAAACAGAGTCCAACTCCACTATCTGCTTTATAGTGGAGCCTGCTCTTGGAGCAAACTGTTGTCCAAGGCAGCGGAGCTGGAGAGGCACCTGAGTATTGCTCCGTTTTTTATTGTCACACAGTATACGTATATAGTATTATTTTCTATTATTTTCTAAGTTAAGAAAGTGTGGGTGTGCCTCCTTTCACATGCACATACATGCACCTACACAAGCGCACATACTTCAGCTACCACCACAAAAGGAGTTCTGTGGAAAACACTGTGATCGGTTTATGAAAAGGTATATTATTATTTGAAAAAGTTAAATTTTTTAAGATTAAACTTTTTCTGAGATCTCACCACCACCCACAGCACCATTTAAATATTTCTAGCTATGAGCTATAAAAGAAAGGAGGCGCTTCTTGTGTAGCACAACAATGGACATTTACAGCAAACTTAAAAATCAAGCAGATTTTCTATACATACTGACTCTTCTTATTAGTTTTATTTTGGAAACGCTGCACTCTGAACACAGAACCAAAATCAAAACCTACTTAAGATTGCAGTACACAGGATGAATTATTGCAACACTGTGTCTCAACTGTGAATCAAAACTCACAACTTTAAAAGCAATGATTAGAGGAGATGCTCAAAGTGCTGCACCGACACAAGATTCTTCAAGAGCGTCTGCATCGTTCAGTTGAGCAACAGTTCAGGTTTGCAGCACATCACTGATCAGCAGTAAAGGGATCTATTAAAGCTGATGTTAGGATAAACACAAAAAAATAGGAGGACCTAAAGCCTGTGTTTGGCTTGGACACCTGAAACACTTCATCTGCCCGATTTATGTGAATGAAAGGATGGAAAATAGCTTCGGGGTCTGAAAAATGCCAACTCATTTTTCACAAGTACACAGAAGGCCACAGATTACAAAGCAAAAGACCTGACAGCTGGACCTGCTAACAGTTTTTTTTTCTTTTATTGACACACTTCTGATCTCTTGTTACCCTCACCAACCAACAGGGAGTCCCTGAGTGACAGGCCCTGAAATTAAAATGAAAAGTAAGAGCAATAATCACTGTGAGTCACTTCATTTGTGAATGAACAGTGAGGCGAGCGCACACACACACACACACAGATAGATTTGAATGATTCAGCGTATTGAGCTACATTGAGGCTGCCAGTTAGCCACTCGGGCTGATTATTAGCCATGTTTGTCCAACCATGGCCAACAGTCACCTGAGCTGAGTGTACATTTGGAACTGATTCAATCACTACTCTCTAGAACTGATTGATCTCGTCTGGCACAGACAGGAACCGACTGGATTGTCCTTAAAAAAAAAAACTGCAAGGCTTGCTGACCACTGAACTCAAGGCTGGACTGAAACTGATGCTTTGTCAGTCTATCCACCTGTCAGCCAGGTTGTCACTACTCTATGTCTTAAAACCGACAACACTTGAAAATATGTCGTGCACTTTTCTTGGTGACAGGTGCACAAGTTCAGAAATAAAACCTCCAGCACATCATCCATGTTTTGAATTTACATTAAGAACACAACATTTAGGACCTTAGATCTTCAACAAGCAAAGTTCATTCGAGCAAACAGCAAACTATACCGATCATACACAGAATTGTGCAAAACTCTTGAGCCACCCCTCATTTCTTTATATTTTACTAGGAAAATGGGAAATTTGTACAATTTTAATGAGCTAGAAAGTCAATATTTGGTATGACCACCTTTATTCTTCAACCCAGCCTGAACTCTCTTAGGCAAACTTTCTCATAATGTCTTTAAGTCAGGAATAGTTCTCCATGCTTCCTGAAGAACATCCAAAGCTCTTCTTTGGATGTTTGGTGCCTTTTGTTCCGTTCTCTGTCAAGATGATGTCACACTGTTTCAATAATGTTGAGGTCCGGGGTTTGGGGAGGCCAGTCCATGGCTGATAGTGTTCCACTGTGCATTTTCTCCTGATCTCTTCTGTACATATTGACAATGATTTGAACCAAAAATTTCACATACGGAGTCATCACTCCATAAGACCTGTTGCCACTGATTTTCAGTCCAGTTCTTGTGTAATTTGGCATACCTCAGCCTTTTCTCCCTGTTTCCTTTCCTTAAGAATGGCTTCTTGACAGCCACTCTTCCACTGAGACCATTTCTGATGAGGCTTCCACTATGCTGTTCATGATCGATTCAAAACATAAACATACAAAATCTGGATAAAGAGTTAAAATCACTTCTTAAACAAGTGTTTCATCTCTTTTCAGCTTCGGTAAGAGATTCCCTGCATTTCCCAGGGAGTTTTTTTAACAACCCCCAGATAAAGAAATGCGACCTTGCCGCTTTCATCTGGATAATAAATGTAGATGGAAAAAAAAAAAAGATAAACAGTCAAGTCTCCACTTGAGAAAAGGTGAGTTGACCTTGATTTCAAACCCCGACGTGTCTTCCTACTGCAATGCATTTTGGGCTCTGTCCGGCACTATATCTGTCAGATGTAGCTGTCAATACTGGTCTGTATCTCTTAAGAAGGATTCCCCCCCCCCACACACAGTTGTTGAACACCATGGGAAAATGACAGCCTGACCTACACCTCATGTTTTAGGTCAATAAAAAGCCTCTGCTTTCACAATGCTGCTGCAAGTATCTGCACAGTGATATCAGGGATATTCAGAAAGACACATGTAAAACTAACTTCTGTTTCTTTATCAGTATTTACACTCATTTGCATGGATTTATATATTAATGACTGACAGCAAAATGCAACACAACACCAATAGATAAAAGTCAGCAAAACTGGGAATTGTTTTTTAATTAGGCTCTATAAAGCACTAAAAAAATAAGAGTTGGGTGGGTGTTTGCTAATACCTTCTCGCAGAAACTAATTTCATTAAAAGGCAGTTTAATGAAATTAAACAAAAAGACTTTTACAAAGACTCCATATGGTGCTCACTATAAACAGGCTGAATTAAAAACTACACACAGAAGCACACCTTAAAGTGTTAAAGGTTAAATAGAGATTAGTGATGCATTTGATACTTCTGACCGTCTGTCATCTTTACTAAATCTAATTTACACTGCAGAGACTGAGAAAAGCTTTGGCACCAAGATAATGAATAACTTTTAGATGGCTGTGATTGTTAGGGCAGCTTTTCCTCCAGACATAGAGCAGGTTGTCCACTAATTGTCGGCTGTTCGATTTGCAGCTCCTGCAGGCAAAGCATCTTTGGGGAAGATACTGAACCCCAAAAACTGTCCCTGATTTGTTGAGTATGTGTGATAGTTAAAGTGCTGTAAGTATACAATGCAAAGTGTTGTATAAATGTGTGTGTAAGAATATTTCTTGTATTGTAAAGTGCTTGTAGTAATTATGTAAGTTCATATTACTTTTTTTTTTCTGTGAAGAATTTAGCCTTTAAAGGGAACCTATTATACTTTTCCTTATGTTATGTCATATATGGACATTGTGATCTGTAGTGTCAGTCAGGAGCAGGTAGAAGAGAGCCTGGAGAGGCAGAGGTATGCATTGAGAGAACAGAAATGATGGCAGTGATATCTGCTATGATGTGTGGTTTGGAGATGGTGGCACTGACAAAAAGACAGGAGGCCGAGCTGGCAGAGTTGAAGATGCAAAGATTTTTGTTGGGAATGACCACGATGGACAGAATTAGAAATGAGTACATCAGGGATAGTGGATTTGGCAAAGGATGTTGAATATGGAGCTGCCAGGCAGGAAAAGAGGAAGACCACAGAGAAGAGGATGCTAGGGATAAGGTGAGATGGAGGCAATAGTTAATAGTATATTTATGGTCAACAGTATGTGAACACTCCTTTTGGCCACAAAACTATATATATATATATATATATGTACCAGATGGTTTGGACTCCGCCCCTACTATTAATACTCTTAATGCTACAGTATATACTAATACTTAAGACTACAATGCACTAATCTACTTTCTCAAAGATTTGTGTAAGTGGTCTAAAATGGACTAATGTAGAGACTGTAGTCAAGGTTTTGACTGTAGCCAGCAGGATGTGGTCTCTGGTGTCAGTGTCAGATACTTTGTATTTTCAATCATCTACCCAAACCTACTCTTTTAACATTTTTCCAAGATTGCTACAATATCATGATACATCAAATTTGACCACTGACTATTAGTCACATGGCCAAAAGAGCATGAAAACAAACACAAACATTTTTCATTTAAATATACTTGTGTGTGTTTGTGTTTTCACATTCACATAAAGAGATAAAAGGTGCATTTCTATGGTGAAGAAAATCTCTACAAATCCTTATGGGTAGTGTGGAAAATCACAACTACATATCCCAAATACCTGAGATGCCTTGTGTATTCTTTTGTCAATAATTGTTCTTTGCAGTCTATTATCTGCTGCCAAAAACAAACTCCTGTCCAATACAACTGTTTGCCCATGTAATTACGTCAATTTTCCCCCAGAATGTCAGCAATGTTGACTTTCATTCTTTCAGCTATAAAAAAGTAGAGATTACAATGCATTTTGCAGACATACATTATGTTTCATACTACAATGATCAAAACTAATAATCACGCTGAAGGAAAAATATCTCAAATGGGAATGTTCAACTCATTTCCACATGAGCTGAATAAATCTCAGCTTCTCAAATGTAAACCTGCAGTCAGACTCAAATTGTCGACACTCTGAGCCCAGTCCAACTCTCCCGGCAGCAACTATCCCATTAAAACCAACTCATTCTCATTCTCCAGCTCTCAGCATCTTATTGTTGTTCATTAATGCAGTTCATTACTGAGTCTGCATGTAATTATACTCGTATGAATTCCCGCATGCTTTTTTTTTTCTGAATTAGTTGATGTTATGTGAATCTTCATTTAATCTCCTTTGTTTTCCTGTGTTTGTCTACAGAAGTTCAGAGGTGAGCTGCAGCCCTGTGTGCCTGGCTAAAGGACAATTCAGTAGGACTGTCTCAGTTACCAGACCTTTCTGCTCAGTGAAAACCTGAGAAGTCAATTAAAATGTTTTTGGAAACAGTCACAATAAATTGCGTCTTTAGTAAGATGCTGATCGGGTTCTTTCTCCTGTGTCTGAGCATCACATTAAATTTCCCTGTCACATGGCAAAAAGTCAAAGGCACAGACTGATCGTCTTGTACAAATTTTGGTTTGTTTTCCTAAAAGTTGAAATAAATTATGCAACAAGAACAAGCAAAACATTGCTCTGTTGAACTGGCAGCCTTATTGTTGCTGGAAAATATCATTTTTCATTGTTGCACCGCTGACACATTTTCTGTGGAACAATGTAGCGAGTGTTTGTGTGCTTCTTTTAAAATCTTTCTTTGTTACAGATGAATGTTGTTGCTTTTTTCCACACTATTCAAGTCTTGGGTCTGACTTTAGGATATTTTTTCTATTATCTCAGTCATGTCTTGATCCAACTGATGTTTTGACTGCAACTTGCTTCACCCTCAGGTCTCCACTTTTCCTTCAGTCTGTTTTTTTGGCTTGATTTATCTGGACAGCATTACTTACTGCTCTTGGAACAGATGACACAAGTTGCTCTGCAGTCAGTAAACAGGTGCCACCATAAAAAAGGATCCCATTGGTAACTGGTTAAGGGGTTATTATGACCCATAATTACTTCATAGTGTGACAGGGGTCCCTAGTGGCTATAGTAATAATGATGGAAGCATACAGGGTAGGGTTGATGGTATTTCAAGGCCATTTTTTGCAGGATTTTTGCTTTGTTTTGCTAATTTATTGTGCTGATTTCTTGCAAATTCAAATTAGTAAACAATTAACTTGTGAAGGTGATGCCGGCTTCATTTTGTTGTGTTGAGCTAGAACTGAGAGTTGTACACAGACACCAATATAGACTTACTGCTATGACAGATCTCACTGTGCTGAGAATAATTGTGTTGCACATTCACATAGCTCTGTGGATGTTGGCCTGACAGTGGATGGCTGCAAACATAACGGAAAACCAGATGCGACATGGTGCAGTTAAAGAGCTATGTGCACATATGGAGGAAGTCGGCGTGGATGGATGGATCAACAAAAAATAAACTTAAACATGGGACACCATTGAAACTGATGCTTGGTATGTCTTTAACCCTGACATACCACATGCCTTTATCTTTTTATTACGGTAGCAATGACAATGAAGGACTGCTGTTTATTACCAACTTTAAAAAGTTAACACGTGACCAAACATTTACTCCTCCATAACTCTAACTTCGTATTCATTATTGTAACAATGACAAGGTCCCAGTCTAGTCTAAGCCTGAGGCCTTCTATCTGATAACAAACACAGATCTTTCCCCCACACTTGACTAAGTTAAATCATGCCTAAACCTAACCTAATAGTACCTTTCTTGCATCATTATTTGTGTTTGATGTGTTTACATCTTATAATGTTCTATCGGTATTTTTTTTGGGTCCATCCAACCAACCATCCATTGTCTGCTGCTTACCCGAGTCCAGATCACGGGGGCAGCAGTCTCACCAGAGATGCCCAGACCTCCCTCTCCCCAGCCACCTCCACCAGCTCTTCTGGCCAGTCGAGAGATGTAATCTCTCCAGATTATCGTGGGTCTGCCTCAAGGCCTCTTCCCAGTAGGACATGCCCAAAACACCTCGCCTAGGAGACATCCAGGAGGCATCTTAATCAGATGCCCAAGCACCTCAAATGGTTGACTAGATTAGGACCAAATCCCTGCCCAAATAACCAAGCTCCTCTATCTTTAAGGGAGAACCAGAGACAACCATCTGTGGTCCCTAGCTGAGGGACCAGACGACAAGTAATTCAGAAAACCCCTATGATGACTAAAACTACAGCGGAACCAAGTAACCCTGCCCAGGAGAGGGTTACCAGGGCCCCACCCTGAAGTTAGGCCTGGGGGAGGAGCTCAAGGGAGAGTGCCTGGTGGCCGGGGCTTAGCCCATGGGGCCCAGCCAGGCACAGCCCAAAAAAGCACCATGGGCTTGCTCTCCTGTGGGCCCGCCACCCGCAGGAGGTTGCCATAGAGTTTCAGTGCCATGTGGATTGGGCGGCGGTCAGGGGCAGAGGCCCTGGTAGTCCGATCACTGGTTGCCAAGACTAGCTTCAGGGAGATGAAATTTCTTTGGGTTCTATATTTTACACTTTATTGTATGTTCATACTGTTGTGTTTTGAGCTGTGCTGTATTTAGATGCAGAATACGCTGTATTAAAAAAGCTGTTTGAGAGAGAGACACTGCAAACAGGCTATAAGGCTATATCTCTTCATGTCCCTATACAAATAAACACAAAATTAAATTAAAACTAAAAACACTTCTATGGCATGTTCAGATGAACAACCTATATTGTTAATCAGGTTAAAGAACTTGTTGTATTTTCAACATAAAATGCAACAAAAGGAAGAAACAAATTGTGTGCAGTGATGGAAATAGTCAGATCCTTTTGCTCTACAAATTTTTTCTACTTATTTATTTATTGTGGTTGTTTTCTGCATTTTTATCCTTTTGTCACTGTATTGTCTCTCATTTGACTTTGTCTTGAATACAAAACTGCTCCAATATTTACTTATCCCAGACTTAAGATAAATGGACTGTACTGCAATTGTGGCACTAGATTACAGCACTTTGTCATTGTCACTATACATACATTTGTAAACATCTAAATACATTGTGTTGTAATTAGAATTTATTTTATTTATTTAAAAGCTCATTTGAGAGATTTCATTGTGACTCTGACAGAGTTACCAAAAACTTGTTTCATAATGTTTTCTTCCACATGTGTGATTAACTCACAACTTGATGTGTGAGCCTGATGTATTATATACAATGTGCTTCACACTGTCTGAAAAAATCATTCCTTTCTACAAACCTAGGTTATGTGAAAGTTCCATATTCAAGTCAACCCATTTGTACCCAGCAAAAACTTCTCAAAAAGACATTAAAAAGATGACTTTGTCAGACATCTAAAGAGCGTCAAGATTTGAAGAGTGAAAGGTGAAAAGCTGTCTTTTCAGGTCGTCTAAATTTAGTTAAAAGTGAAAAGACATCTCTTCCTTCTCAACACATCTGCACACTCCTCAGACATCCAGCAGATTCTAACTCAGACCATCCTTGCTATGAGGCAGTGTTGCTTACCACTGCATGCATGACTGTGCCACCTTTGCATCTGGGACAGGTTTTGACTGTCCACAGGCCTGTACAAATAAGATCCCCATGCAACGCTCAAAGAGACAACCCCACGGGAAACGTGATTTACACGTAGATATATATAAATTCCATATGTTTTTATATGTTAAAAATTATTTTGTAATACTACTCTGTGTACCCGGAGTGAACACTGATGCAGTCTGATCAGTCAAATTAAATGTCAATTAAAAGGTATATTCAAAATATATAAATATGTACATATGTGTGTTTGCATTTTTAACAACAAGGCTAGATGTGATGCGTACTGAACCTTCATTTTTCAACCAAACTGTTTCATTTTTACACTTCTTTCCAACATCCTGAAAATGACAACTTTTCACCTTTTACTTTTCCTTTTAAACTAAATTAGACATAAAGGGATTTCTTTTTAAAGACCTCTACTTATTAACCAGATTTAGCCCAGACAACAACATCCATGGACTTCTGGTGCTTGATGGGTTGTCTCTCATAAGGACAAGTTAATGTAAAAGGAAAGGAAATTAGTTTGAATGTGTTGTGGGAATGCTCCTTTAAAGACTTTGCCCATCCTTGCATTTCACATTTTATCCATCCGCTCTCAACCCAAACTATACTGCTTGTGGAAGGAAAAAAATTCAGTTTCGAAATCACTAACATGACAAGCAGCCAGAGGAGAGGAGCAGCAAGGTCTAAACCACAGAGCCTTGATAGTGTTCCTGTCAACATATCAGGACCATGACAGACGGAGGCATCGGGGGCAGAAACTACATGTTAGAGCTGTATGCAACCGTGCAGCTTCTGTCACAATCAGGACAAGAGTGGCAGATGGACAAAAAGGTTCAGTTCAGGGGGGAGCTATTCACATTTTTACGACTGTTAAAAGTTCTGTGTTAAAGTGGATAGTACAAAGCAGTATTGGGGGAAAGAACTTCACTCTTTCTTCGTTGATTTCTGCATATTTCTATCAATGCGCGCGCACAGACACATAGCCAGTACGTAGCCTCAACACACACACACACACACACACAAACACACTTTCTCTCTCTCTCTCTCTCTTTCTCTCTGGCACACACATGGAGATCTCCAGTGCAGGATAGCGTTGAGAATGCAGTGCTCGCCTGTGCACGGCGCACATATTACGCACACAGAAGCACGTTAAGCACACGCGCGCACATGCACGCAAGCACACCCCTCTTGCTCCCCACACCACCCCAGTGGTCCTACCTCCAGACTTGCCCCAGCTGCAGGACGTGAAGCACGGTTTGAAAGACCCACATGCAGATGGTGCAGCACCTCCGGGGGGCCCCGACTCTCCCAGCCGCCGCTGGCGGGGCAGAGGACGTGTACACCGGGGTAACATTGTCGGCGTTCACTGCCACCGCGCTCCCACCGCGCTGGTCGCTGTCCTTGGTGCTTAAAGTGCTGTCTCCCGCCGTGGTTGCTCCGCCTGCCGCTGCTCCGCTCCCGCTGCCGCTCGCTGCTCCTTCCCCGCTGCTGAGTTCCGTGTAGTCATACACGAACCACCTGAAACTCAATACCTGGACGACAGCGGAGGGCACCACGACAAAGACGAGCGTCAAGCCGAACCACCAGTAGTCGCCTCTCAGGTAGTAGTCGGCAGCCAGCCACAGGTCGGTCGCGCCGTCGGAGAAAAAGACGAGCAGGGCGCAGAGCACCCAGCAGCAGTCCAGCAGGGTGTAGGGCTTCCCGCCGGCGCCGGTGCAGCGGGCCCGGGCGGCGGGGTTCCCCGGCTCCGAGAGGCTCCTGGGCGTGTTGTCATCTTCCACAGACACCGCTGCTCCATCCGACTTAGCGGCCATGTTGGTTAGGATAGGAGAGAAAGACAGAGAAAGAGGTGGGGAAACGGGAGAGAGAGTGAGAGAAAGAGAGGGAGAGGGAGAAGGGAGGGGGCTGGCTATGTGCAGGAGAGAGTGTGAGAGATTACATCATAACTAGCCTCATCATCAGCCAATTAATTGCGAGGCATCATTACTAACAGCGCTTTTAACACCATGACACCAGCATGATGTTTTCAGGACATCCAGCGTGCAGGGAGACAATTCTGCAAACAATTATTACCTGCAGAGTTATTTCTTTTAATCCTGTCATTAAGTCTGTCCGTGCTTCACTATCCTACTTCTGCAGCGGCAGCGCACGTTACACTCATATTAAGGTAATTTTACATGCACCATACGAGTTAACGACTTAGACAGCTACTGTCAGTGTAAGCATTTTTATGCACAATGAATCTGCCTTCACGCAATAAATGTTAAATGTCCTGCGCATCCACTCAAAAACCATGACCCCTTAATCATTAAAAGATTGGGTGACTATGCATTCAGCGGTCTTTATAACATCAGCTCGCCCTGACATAATTTGGGTTTATCGTCGAGAGAAAGCAGTTGCTGAGGTTTTTTCCTGCTTCACATTCAGACAGATGTATAGGAACTCCTAAGTAAAACCACAGTCTGTTGGCACAGTCTAGGACAGAAAGGTTAAAGGGTTACACCACAGTTTTGTTTAATAGTTTCTGTCTGGGTTCTTCTCTGCATACACTCAGCAGCAGTTTCACAGGCTCATTTTATCCTTTCAGAATAACAAGCTATAGTCTGCATGTCGATGTTTGCTTATGTACTATTATATAAGTGATGTATCAGTGTCCTCAAAAATAAGACACCAACACAATAGCAACTCCCTGTTTTGATGACCTGAAATTAGTCCAAAAATAGATAACTTTGTAACTTATGGTGGATTGGCGGGGTGTTGGAATAATCAGAAAAACAACTGGGAAAATTCACCCAAGTCCAAAGAGAAAAAAAAAACAACCTTGGAAATCACATCTGATTTTGGTACAAGGGTTTCTGAGTCGTTAACATCATACACAAAAACATGGAAGCATGGTGGATTAAAGGATTAAAGGAAATAGCTGGCTGATTCTAAAAAAGTTTGGATTAATGGTGCAAATTCATGCAATGTGTAGTTTTGTTTTGTTTTTTTGCTAAGATTTGATTTGTAGTATGTAATCACTAGTTGTTGTCAACATAGAATAACCATAGACTGTATATAAAAGATAAACACTCACTCACCCCTTTGTTAGGTGCAGATGGGCTACAGCAGCAGAAGACCACACCAGGTGCCACTCCTGTCAACTAAGAACAGGAAACTGAGGCTACAGTTCACACAGGCTCACCAAAATTGGACAATAGATGATTGGAAAAATGTTGCCTGGTTTGATGATAGGTTTCAGTGTCTGCTGCAACATTGAGATGGTAGGGTCAGAATTTAGCGTAAACATGCAAGCGTAGATCCATCCTGCCATGTATCAGTGGTTCAGGCTGGTGGTGGTAGTGTAATGGTGTGGGGGATATTTTCTTGGCACACTTTGGGCCCCTTAGTACCAACTGAGCATCATTTAAACACCACAGCCTACCTGAGTATTGTTCCTGACCATGTCCATCCCTTTATCACCAGGATAGCACGCCATGTCAAAAAGCTCAAATCATCTCAAACTGGGTTTCTTGAACATGACAGTGAGTTCGCTGTACTCTTCCACAGTCAGCAGATCTCAATCCAACAGAGCACCTTTGGGATGTGGTGGAACGGAAGATTCACATCATGGATGTTCAGACAAACAAATCTGCAGCAACTGTGTGATGCTATCATGTCAATATGAACCAAAATCTCTGAGTAATGTCTCCAGCACCTTTTTGAATCTATGCCAGAAAGAATTAAGGCACTTCTGAAGGCAAAAACCGGTCCAACCTACTAATAGGAAGCTGTACCTAACGAAGTAGCCAGTGAGTGTAGATGTAGCCACCGTGACATCACTCAGTGAAGTCCCCTTAAAGCCTCAAGTTAAGCATTTTGGCCACATTTTGGTGTTTTAAAATGAATGTGATGGAGGCACAGAGGGACACTGCACCTTCAAATACTACAGAATCTCAATCACAAGACAGGCCCACCCTAAAGCATACACTGCTTTATCCTCCTTTTTAACCATAATTTACAAAATGAACTACTTTCGGCTGCTCCCTTATCCATAAGGGGTCGCCACAGTGGGTATTTCCACATGTTGTGATTTGCCAGATTTTTACACCGGATGCCCTTCCTAACACAACCCAAAAGGAAATGAGCATCATGTTAAATTCAGTTAAACCTGAAACTAGGAATTGAAGCTATAAACTCATCAGGAAAGACTTTACTTTTTACAATAAGACTTTTATTTTAAATCTGGTATGCTGTAGGGTAGACCTGCTGCAGATGTGCAATCGCTCCCAGACCACTGCAAAATTATCCATTTCTCTGATTTTGCTCTTTATAGGTATATGTTTGAGTAAAATGAACATTTTTGTTTTATTCTATAAACTACTGACAACATAACAAAATTCCAAATACAAATATTTTCATTTAGAGCATTTATTTGCAGAAAATGAAAAATGGTCAAAATACCAAAAAACGTCCAGTGTTTTCAGACCTCAAATAATGCAAAAAAACAAGACATTACAAATGTTTTAACTTAGGAAGTGTTCAGAAATCAATATTTGGTGGAATAACCCTGATTTGCAATCACAGCTTTCATGCGTCTTGGCATGCTCTCCACCAGTCTTTCACATTGCTGTTGGGTGACTTTATGCCATTCCTGGTGCAAGAATTCAAGCAGCTCAGCTTTGTTTGATGGCTTGTGACCATCCATCTTCCTCTTGATCACATTCCAGAGGTTTTCAATGGGGTTCAGGTCTGGAGATTGGGCTGGCCATGACAAGGTCTTAATCTAGTGGTCCTTCATCCACACCTTGATCGACCTAGCTGTGTAGCATGGAGCATTGTCTTGCTGGAAAAACCAATCCTCAGAGTTGGGGAACATTGTCAGAGCAGAAGGCAGCAAGTTTTCTTCTAGGATAGCCTTGTACGTGGCTTTATTCATGCAAAGAGCCAGGCTGAAGTTTGCAAAAGACCAAACGGATTGGACCATAGCGAACTGGAGTAAAGTCATCTTCTCTGATGAGTCTAATTTCCAGCTTTGTCCAACAGCTGGTCGTCTAATGG